>OV277348.1:23786886-23886886 GCA_922984085.1 Sicus ferrugineus | reverse complement strand
TGAAAAATCAGACGCGATCGTCTATTCCAACTCTCCTCAGGGATGATCAGATCTTTACTCACTCGGTTGATAAAGCAAACTTATTAGCCTAAATGTTTGCTGAAAACTGCTCTCTTCCTGAGAGTAGCCAACCACTGCCCGCGGTCGATGGTGTATCTCTATGGGCCGGTAATTTGCATTGTAAATTTTAACTTGATGAGGTATTTAGAGAGCAACGAATTGATCAGTGATCGCCAGTACGGCTTCCGTGCTCACCGTTCCACAGGCGATCTGATGGCGTTTTTCGCTGAGCGGTGGAGCAGTTGCATTCACCGGTTCGGTGAGAGCAAGGTTGTTGCTCTGGATATCTCCAAGGCATTTGACCGGGTGTGGCATAAAGCACTCGTGTCTAAACTGGCTGCTTATGGTGTTGGTAATACTTTCACTCGATGGATATCGAGTTTCCTCAGCGGCCGTTCTATTCGGGTTGTAATAGACGGCTTTGCTTCCGAAGAGCACTCCATTAATGCTGGAGTTCCGCAGGGTTCGGTCCTGTCTCCGACACTTTTTCTTATTTTCATCAATGACCTTCTGTCATTGACATCAAACCCCGTCTACTCGTTTGCTGATGACAGCAGCATTTGTCATTCATATTCATTCTCCAGGCGTCCTTCTATTCTGGATTTCAATAGAAAACGCAGAATTATGAATGACACACTCCAATCTGACCTCAACAAAATCCAGGAGTGGGGTCAAGCGAATCGGGTCGATTTTAATGCGCGGAAGACCCAATGCTGTTTGTTGACCCACAAGCGTCTGGCGGGCGACAACTTTCCACCTTTAAATATGGGTGGTGTGGATATTAATGAGTCGGAGGCTCTTGATGTTCTGGGCATGTCAATCCAATGTGATCTTCGCTGGAACGATCACATCTTTGACGTGTCGAAAGAAGCAGCCAAGTGCTTAGGCTTTTTAAAGCGGTGCAAGAAATACTTCACTTCAACCGACCTTCGTTGTATCTACACCACTTATATCCGGCCGAAAATGGAGTACAACTCGCATATTTGGTCTGGAGCTTCGAAAGCATATCTTCAGCTTCTGGACCGTATACAAGGTCGTGCGATAAAACTTATAGGGGACAGTAGGGTATCCAGCTCTATTGAAACCTTGGGATGTCGTCGGGATGTGGGGCGTGTAACCTTATTTTACCGTTACTTTAATGGTAACTGTTCTTCTGAAGTAGCCAGCCTGATCCCTTCGGTTCAGGTATTCAACAGATCTACTCGGCTTTCCAGAGCGGTGCACCCCTTTTACGTCTCGATCCCGTTCCATCGCACTACCCATTACCGCGATAATTCGTTTTTCGGTCGCGCAGTTAAATTGTGGAATAGTCTCCCTGCGCATGTTTTCCCACCCACTTATAACGTCGATGCTTTTAAAAGAGGTGTAAATCGACACTACTCCCACTTTTCCCCTTCCCGCTAACCTTTACGCTTCTAAACCAACGAATGCTTTGCATGGATAGGGGGCATCCCCTGAGCTTGGTTCTATCTGCCATAAAACAAAAAAATATATATATATATATATATATATATATACAGATTTCATATATATATATATATATATATATATATATATATATATATTTCATATATATATATATATATATATATATATATATATATATATATATATATATATATATATATATATATATATATATATATATATATATATATATATATATATATATATATATATATATATATATATATATATATATATATATATATATATATATATATATATATATATATATATATATATATATATATATATATATATATATATATATATATATATATATATATATATATATATATATATATATATATTTATCTATGTAGTGAGAAAGGAATTAAGGGTTCAAGCTAAATTTAAAAGTTATTGGAAGAAAAATAGAATATTCTTATTTAAACAATATTATTTCGAACTCATAAATATTAATAATGTTTTAAGTCACATATATATATATATATATATATATATATATATATATATATATATATATATATATATATATATATATATACATATATATATATATATAGAAATAAATAATAATATATATATAGAAATAATATTGTTTAAATAATCAGGGCATCCCCTTAGCTTGGTTCTATCTGCCATAAAAAAAAAATTATATTATATATATAAATATATATTTATATTATATATATATTTATATATATATATATATATATATATATATATATATATATATATATATATATATATATATATATATATATATATATTCGAACTCATAAATATTAATAATGTTTTGTCACATATATATATGTCATATATATATATATATATATATATATATATATATATATATATATATATATGTGACTTAAAACATTATTAATATTTATGAGTTCGAAATAATATTGTTTAAATAAGAATATTCTATTTTTCTTCCAATAACTTTTAAATTTAGCTTGAACCCTTAATTCCTTTCTCACTACATAGATAAATTAAGACACCACACAAAATAACACCACACAAACTTAAAGAAGTCCTTTTATTATTGTACGAGCTCCATAACTTACCACGTGCTGGACTACCTTTTATGGGCGGTATAAAGTATGCTGAATTAATTTCTGATTTGAGAACCTCGGTAATGTTTTCTTATAATTTTTGAAAGTCTTCACGATTAAGTCTAAAAGAAATTATTATAAATAGAATATTGACTAAAATACATGCCTTACAGTCTGTGAGGAAAATCTTTCAAGCACTCATCTATAACAGCTTTGGAAACTTTAATTCTAGCCTTATTTTCTAAATATTTGCGCTGTAAATAATTTTTATAAATCGCTTTAATTTGGAGTAGCGACTTGATTATGTTTGCATCCGGAATTGGAGGAATTACTGCAGCCGTAAAGAATATTGTCTTATTTTCCAACGATATTTCCTCTGCTGGATCAGAGAAGTTTAATATATCACTGCTGTGAAGTGTACTAGTCACAGTGGACGCTGTTGCAAATTGTCTAGCAAATTGTCGATCTCTCTATTTGTTCTATCCCACGCTAGATGTCATCTTGAAAGCTGTAGAAGGTTCTGGAATTAGCTATCTATCTCTTTCTGTCTTACGCTAGATGCATGTAGATGTCGCGATTTGGATGGTTTCCATTGGTTTCGCGAAACTTCGATAGTAAATTCGTCACACTGCCCTCCACTTAAATCTGATCGTCCCGATCAGACACCAAATTCCTTGATCCATATGGGGCTAGTCACTCCAAGTGAACGACTTTAATTTTACCTCGCCTCTGCGTGTAGGCTTGTATGCGATACACAACATCGTTCAGTCACTTTATGACTTTATATGGCCCTTAACATCATGTTTGCAGCTTAGGAGACATAACCTTTTTCCGTTGCGGATTGTACAGCAGCAGCAAGTCGCTCGGTCATAACGATCCTTCATTTTATTGCTAATTAGCTGTGTTCGCTGCCTCACGTGTTGATGTATTTCATCCATTACAGACTGAAGCAATTTTCAATAGCTGCCTCCAGTTTCAGTAAGTTCATTGCTCTTTCCAAATTTTAGATCTGACTGGAGTCTCAAATCTGTGCCAATGTACGGTTGAACCTTTCCACCATGCCATCCGATTGCGGATGTAGAGCTGTTTTTCGAGTTTTCTTGATACCCAACAATGAGCACATTTCTTGAAATATAGTAGAATCAAAGTTCCTCCCTTGATCTGAATGCAACTCAATTGGTATTCCAAATCGTGTGACCCAATTCTGCACAAAAGCTTCGACCACAGTTTTAGCCTCCTCATTTGGAATAGCGTATACTTCTGGCCACTTAGTCCATAATCACCAACACATATTTGTTCATAGTCCATAATCACCAACACATATTTGTTCCCAGAGTCGCTAGTAGGAAATGGACCAACTACATCCATTGCAACGCGTACAAATTGTGCTCCCGCATTGTACTGCTGCAACCGTCCTCTGCTTCTAACTTTCGGAACCTTAGCTGCCATTCATTGCGCGCAGTTTTTAATCCATTCAGCAACTGATTCTTGGCAATTCACCCAGTAAAACTGTTGTTTAATATTTTCCAGAGTTTTCGTGACGCCGAAATGCCTTCCACTTGGTCCATTGTGGAACTCTTCTAATACATCTGCTATTCTAGAGCTATTCTCTAGGTGAGAGTACACCTCCTATTCCATGTGCACTAGCGTCTGTGTCTAGGACGAACTTTCCGCCAGGAACTGGATAAGCCAACATTGGAGCTGTACAAAGCAATTCTCTTCAACTGCTGAAATGCATTCTCTTAGGTGAAGAGAATTTGTGTGGAAATTTGTTTTCCACCCAAATTTGCAGTTTTTCTTTGTCAAAATATGCAAACTTCTTGCAACATTGGCAAATCCGGTTACAAAGCGTCGGTAATATGTACAGAGTCCAAGGAAGCTTCGCACTTCATGAACATTCGTGGGTCGAAGCCAATCTCTTACCGATTTTATTTTGTCTTCATCAGTGTGAATTCCTCTAGTAGTAATTTTGTGGCCCAAATAAGTTACTTCGGTTTTAAATAGATTGCATTTCTTTGAATTCAACCGTAATCCAGCAGAAGCAATTCGTCGAAAGACATCTTCTAAATTTTTGAGGTGGTCATCAAAACTCTGGCCCATGACGATAACGTCATCAAGATACACTAAACATGTTTTCCAGTGAAGCCCTTTTAATACGTGTTCCATTGAACGCTCAAAAGTTGCCGGAGCGTTGCATAATCCAAATGGCATCACGGAGAATTGCCACAATCCATCCCCGATGCTAAAAGCAGTTTTTTCGCGATCGGATTCCTCGATCTCCACCTGCCAATAACCATTTTGCAAATCCAGCGTTGAAAACCATGTCGCACCGGATATTGTGTCCGAGGTGTCGTCTATTCGCGGCAGTGGGTAGGTGTCCCTTTTAGTGACATCGTTCAGCTTCCGATAGTCAACGCAAAACCGGGTGCTTCCATCTTTCTTTTTAACTAACACGACTTGCTACCCTTATGGTATTCAAGAACTCTACGTCTAAGGCGCTGTTCGTAGAGAACTTTTTCGCGCTTTAGAGTGGCATTGCACCTATTTCTGGCCTGATTGCGCAGCAGTTTAGTATGAGCAGTTTTGTTTAAACGCCAATTCCTAAATGCTTCCTCTTTAGACCTGACTGCTTGTCTGCAAGTCGCATTAAACCAGGAATGGTCTCTTGGTTTAATGGAAATTCTTTTATTGGGTATGAAAGACCTCATACAAAATAATATTATATTTTCTACCAATTTTGCTGCAGCATTTATGTTTCTATCTCTGAAACACAATTGCCAATTGAAATGGCTAAAAAAGCAGTTCAGCGCATCCCAATTTGCCTTCTCATAAAGCCACACTTTCCGCTTCGTAGCTGACTGGTGAGCGGATTGAAGACTAGAATATGGGAAGGTAGCAGAAATTGTAGCGTGGTCCGAATTACCAAGAGATGGAAGAACATTCACATCATACTTACTGTGATGTGAAGTTAGAAAGAGGTCCAGAATATTTTGGTTTTGCCCATCAACGCAGGGAAAGTGCGTTGGTTCCTCCACTAATTGAGTCAAATTATTGGACTCAGCAAATAACTCAACATACAAACCCTCGGGTGTCGTGTGACTCGAATGACGTAGCCAATTGGAATTATGAACATTGAAATCACCAGCAACAACAATTTCACTGTTCGGATACGATTCCAGAATTTTAGAAATCGAATCAGAGAGACTGTCCAGTTTATCAAAAGTTGGCAGCCTCCCTAGACCCGGGCTTCTATAAATGAAGCAGAAGTGCAGGATGTGCGACTGGATTTTGAACTTAACCCACATGGAGCTAAATTCGGTATCCGACGTGCAAAGGTGTTGCTGACACTGGTACGCGACATCACTGCGAATGTATAAGGGGAGGCCTCTGTGTGGTAGAAACAATGGCAGTAAATGGTACCCCGGCATGTCCAGTGGATTTGCACCCTCAGACACCTGGGTCTCACCTAGTGCCATTATATGCGGTTGGTTAGTAAAAATATGCGCATAGACCGCGAAGAAATTCGCCCTTAAGCCACGTACATTATTGGAGTCTATGCGGAATTTTGTCATCGCCGCCCACTGTAGCGAAGTGTAAGGTCAGCCGTACAAGCAGCCACGCGTACGACGCAAGCAAAACAAAACGCGACAAGACAAGTGCTCTGCCTTTATCTTGCCGCGCTTCAGCCCACGGTGCACTCACAGCCGCCTGCATACCTAACGGGACCAGGAAGAAGGAGGAAGAGTGAAAACCAACGAAATGGTGAGCTTTACTGCGGAGAGCATAAACAAGCCGGTTCTCGGTGGCTCGGTGGTGTAGTGTGTGGCACACTAGCCATCGGTTTCCGGGGACGCGGGTTCGAGCCCCGCCTTGCGCATGGTTGTCAACTTTCCTTATCGTGACGTCTCAAATTCTAATGCGTACTTAAGGCCTCGCCTAGCGCTAATTGTGAAAAATAAGGACCATTCGTTGACTCCGGCAGTGTTAGCAAAAATACAATAAGCAAAAATAGCAGTTCTTTAGGAAGCGAAAAGTTCCCTTTCCCTTCCGCTCCCTCTGTCAACCCTTCCATCAGTAGCCAATCATGGAAAAAAAGATTGATCTCTTAAGGGCTACTGCTAGATTCTGATATATAAAAAAAAAAAAAAAGCCCCTCGCATGTTTCTCTGCATTGCTTTAGATTGTCTATTTATTTGTTATAATTTCATCAAGTTTTATTTATTTGTTATTAAGTATTTAGTTAATAAGTAGTGCACTATTGTTTGTTTATTAAAAAGTGTTGTTTGGTGCAGCGTTATTTTTGTATTTTCGCGGATTGGGTTTTCACTATTGTTTTGGATTTTATTTTTGCGAACACTGTTTATAAAATGAATTGGCGGGCGCACCGTCCGCCTCCGTCCGCGGTCACATCACAACTGATTGATGATTTCTTATAATAGTTTCCCAATCCCAATGATTTTCTTATAATAGTTTCCCAATCTGAAAAATTTTTTTATAGATACTCTAATCTTCCCATGCAGCTGTGTCTTCATCAAGAGTTGCTGTATCTGAAACTACAATATATATATATTTTATACAGAAAAATAGTGAAAACAAAACCTACCCCATCCTAAATCATCACAATAAAACACAGAAATGCAGTGAAACACTAATAAACAAAAAGTCAATAAACAAACAAAAAAAGAAATAATGTGCACTAAGAACAAAATTTAATAATTCATAGTGGGGCCCCCCCAATTCATAGTGGAGCCCCATGCGAGGGGCTTGTTTATGCTCTCCGCAGTAAAGCTGAGCATTTCGTTGATTTTCACTCCTCCTCCTTCTTCCTGGTCCCGTTAGTTGTGCATGAGGCTGTGAGTGCACCGTGGGCTGAAGCGTGGCAAGATAAAGGCATAACACTTGTCTTGTCGCGTTTCGTTTTGCCTGCGGTGTAGGCTTGGCCGCTTGTACGGCTGACTTTATACCTCTTTACAGTGGGTGGCGATGACAAAATTTCGTATAGACTCCACAAATGTGCGTGGCTTGAGGGCGAATTTCTTCGCGGTCTATGCGTATGTTTGTACTCACCAACCGCATATAATGGCACTGGGTGACACCCAGGTGTCTGAGGGTGCAGATCCACTGGATTTTCACTTGCCTGGGTACCACTTACTGCCATTATTTTCATCACACAGAGGCCTCGCCTTATATATTCGCAGTGATGTTGCGTACCAGTGTCAGCAACACCTTTGCACGACGGATGCCGAATTTAGCTCCATGTGGGTTAAGTTCAAAATCCAGTCGCACATCCTGCACTTCTGCTTCATTTATAGAAGCCCGGGTTTAGGGAGGCTGCCAACTTTTGATAAACTTGACAGTCTCTCTGCTTCGATTTCTAAAATCCTGGAATCGTATCCGAACAGTGAAATTGTTGTTGCTGGTGATTTCAATGTTCATAATTCCAATTGGCTACGTCATTCGAGTCACACAACACCCGAGGGTTTGTATGTTGAGTTATTTGCTGAGTCTAATAATTTGACTCAATTAGTGAAGGAACCAACGCAATTTCCTTGCGTTGATGGGCAAAACCAAAATATTCTTGACCTTTTTTTAACTTCGCATCAGAGCAAGTTTGATGTGAATGTTCTTGCACCTCTTGGTAATTCGGACCACGCTACAATTTCTGCTACCTTCCCATATTCTAGTCTTCGTTCCGCTCATCAGCCAGCTCCGAAGCGGACAGTGTGGCTTTATGAGAAGGCTAATTGGGATGCGCTGAACTCCTTTTTCAGCCATTTCAATTGGCAATTGTGTATCAGAGATAGAAACATAAATGCTGCAGCAAAATTGGTAGAAAATATAATATTATTTTGTATGAGGTCTTTCATACCCAATAAAAGAATTTCCATTAAACCAAGAGACCATTCCTGGTTTAATGCGACTTGCAGACAAGCAGTCAGGTCTAAAGAGGAAGCATTTAGGAATTGGCGTTTAAATAAAACTGCTGATACTAAACTGCTGCGAAATCAGGCCAGAAATAGGTGCAATGCCACTCTAAAGCGCGAAAAAGTTCTCTACGAACAGCGCCTTAGACGCAGAGTTCTTGAATACCATAAGGGTAGCAAGAACTTTTGGTCGTTCGTGGGGAGGGTGAAGAATCAGACGCGATCGTCTATTCCAACTCTCCTCAAGGACGATCAGATCTTCACTCACTCGGTTGATAACGCAAACTTATTAGCCAAAATGTTTGCTGAAAACTGCTCTCTTCCTGAGAGTAGCCAACCACTACCCGTGATCGACGGTGTGTCTCATATTATGCCTGAGATGCACTTTCGAACGCGGGCTGTTAAAAGTGTGCTTGTAAACCTCAACGTCAATAAATCCTCGGGACCGGATGGCATTTCAGCCCACGTGTTGAGAAAGTGCGCCTCAACATTGGCTCGCCCATTGCGCAATCTGTTTAACTTATCGTTTACTTCAGGAGTTTTTCCTACTTCCTGGAAGATTGCCATTGTGCAGCCAGTTCCCAGAAAAGGTGAGGCTACGAATCCTGCCAATTACCGGCCCATAGCAATCTGCTCAATGCTCTCCAAAGTTATGGAGAGCGTTATAAATTTTAACCTGATGAGGTATCTGGAGAGCAACCAATTGGTCAGCGATCGCCAGTACGGTTTCCGTGCTCACCGCTCCACAGGCGATTTGATGGCGTTCCTCACTGAGCGGTGGAACAGTTGTGTTCACCAATTCGGTGAGAGTAAGGTTGTTGCTTTGGATATCTCCAAGGCATTTGACCGAGTGTGGCATAAAGCACTTGTGTCTAAACTGGCTGCTTATGGTGTCGGTGATACATTCACTCGATGGATATCGAGTTTCCTCAGCGGCCGTTCTATTCGGGTTGTGATAGACGGCTTTGCTTCCGAAGATCACTCCATAAATGCTGGAGTTCCGCAGGGTTCGGTCCTGTCTCCAACACTTTTTCTCATTTTTATCAATGACCTTCTGTCATTGACATCAAACCCCGTCTACTCGTTTGCTGATGACAGCAGCATTTGTCATTCATATTCATTCTCCAGGCGTCCTTCTATTCTGGAGATCAATAGAAAACGCAGAATTATGAATGACACACTCCAATCTGACCTCAACAAAATCCAGGAGTGGGGTCAAGCGAATCGGGTCGATTTTAATGCGCGGAAGACCCAATGCTGTTTGTTGACCCACAAGCGTCTGGCGGGCGACAACTTTCCACCTTTAAATATGGGTGGTGTGGATATTAATGAGCCGGAGGCTCTTGATGTTCTTGATGTCATGTCAATCCAATGTGATCTTCGCTGGAACGATCACATCTTGGGCGTGTCGAAAGAAGCAGCCAAGTGCTTAGGCTTTTTAAAGCGGTGCAAGAAATACTACACTTCAACCGACCTTCGTTGTATCTACACCACTTATATCCGGCCGAAAATGGAGTACAACTCGCATATTTGGTCTGGAGCTTCGAAAGCATATCTTCAGCTTCTGGACCGTATACAAGGTCGTGCGATAAAACTTATAGGGGACAGTAGGGTATCCAGCTCTATTGAAACCTTGGGATGCCGTCGGGATGTGGGGTGTGTAACCTTATTTTACCGTTACTTTAATGGTAACTGTTCCTCTGAAGTAGCCAGCCTGATCCCTTCGGTTCAGGTATTCAACAGATCTACTCGGCTTTCCAGAGCGGTGCACCCCTTTTACGTCTCGATCCCGTTCCATCGCACTACCCACTACCGCGATAACTCGTTTTTCGGTCGCGCAGTTAAATTGTGAAATAGTCTCCCTGCGCATGTTTTCCCACCCACTTATAACGTCGATGCTTTTAAAAGAGGTGTAAATCGACACTACTCCCACTTTTCCCCTTCCCGCTAACCTTTACCCTTCTAAACCAACGAATGCTTTGCATGGATAGGGGGCATCCCCTGAGCTTGGTTCTATCTGCCATAAAACAAAAAAAAAAAAAAAATATATATATATATATATATATATATATATATATATATATATATATATATATATATATATATATATATATATATATATATATATATATATATATATATACATATATATATATATATATATATATATATATATATATATATATATATATATATATATATATATATATATATATTTTTTTTTTTTTTTTTTGTTTTATGGCAGATAGAACCAAGCTCAGGGGATGCCCCCTATCCATGCAAAGCATTCGTTGGTTTAGAAGGGTAAAGGTTAGCGGGAAGGGGAAAAGTGGGAGTAGTGAGCTCACTGAGCGGTGGAACAGTTGTGTTCACCAATTCGGTGAGAGTAAGGTTGTTGCTTTGGATATCTCCAAGGCATTTGACCGAGTGTGGCATAAAGCACTTGTGTCTAAACTGGCTGCTTATGGTGTCGGTGATACATTCACTCGATGGATATCGAGTTTCCTCAGCGGCCGTTCTATTCGGGTTGTGATAGACGGCTTTGCTTCCGAAGATCACTCCATAAATGCTGGAGTTCCGCAGGGTTCGGTCCTGTCTCCAACACTTTTTCTCATTTTTATCAATGACCTTCTGTCATTGACATCAAACCCCGTCTACTCGTTTGCTGATGACAGCAGCATTTGTCATTCATATTCATTCTCCAGGCGTCCTTCTATTCTGGAGATCAATAGAAAACGCAGAATTATGAATGACACACTCCAATCTGACCTCAACAAAATCCAGGAGTGGGGTCAAGCGAATCGGGTCGATTTTAATGCGCGGAAGACCCAATGCTGTTTGTTGACCCACAAGCGTCTGGCGGGCGACAACTTTCCACCTTTAAATATGGGTGGTGTGGATATTAATGAGCCGGAGGCTCTTGATGTTCTTGATGTCATGTCAATCCAATGTGATCTTCGCTGGAACGATCACATCTTGGGCGTGTCGAAAGAAGCAGCCAAGTGCTTAGGCTTTTTAAAGCGGTGCAAGAAATACTACACTTCAACCGACCTTCGTTGTATCTACACCACTTATATCCGGCCGAAAATGGAGTACAACTCGCATATTTGGTCTGGAGCTTCGAAAGCATATCTTCAGCTTCTGGACCGTATACAAGGTCGTGCGATAAAACTTATAGGGGACAGTAGGGTATCCAGCTCTATTGAAACCTTGGGATGTCGTCGGGATGTGGGGTGTGTAACCTTATTTTACCGTTACTTTAATGGTAACTGTTCCTCTGAAGTAGCCAGCCTGATCCCTTCGGTTCAGGTATTCAACAGATCTACTCGGCTTTCCAGAGCGGTGCACCCCTTTTACGTCTCGATCCCGTTCCATCGCACTACCCACTACCGCGATAACTCGTTTTTCGGTCGCGCAGTTAAATTGTGAAATAGTCTCCCTGCGCATGTTTTCCCACCCACTTATAACGTCGATGCTTTTAAAAGAGGTGTAAATCGACACTACTCCCACTTTTCCCCTTCCCGCTAACCTTTACCCTTCTAAACCAACGAATGCTTTGCATGGATAGGGGGCATCCCCTGAGCTTGGTTCTATCTGCCATAAAACAAAAAAAAAAAAAAAAATATATATATATATATATATATATATATATATATATATACATATATATATATATATATATATATATATATATATATATATATATATATATATATATATATATATATATATATATATATATATATATATATATATATATATATATATATATATATATATATATATATATATATATATATATATATATATATATATATATATATATATATATGACTTAAAACATTATTAATATTTATGAGTTCGAAATAATATTGTTTAAATAAACAGGGCATCCCCTGAGCTTGGTTCTATCTGCCATAAAGAAAAAACAATTTATATTATATATATATATATATATATATATATTATATATATATATATATATATATATATATATTATATATTCGAACTCATATATATATATATATATATATATATATATGTGTCTTAAAACATAATATTTATGAGTTCGAAATAATATTGTTTAAATGAGAATATTCTATTTTTCTTCCCATAACTTTTAAATTTAGCTTGAACCCTTAATTCCTTTCTCACTACATAGATAAATTAATGGCCAGATTTTCAACCAACGAACGAGGTGATTCTTCGTGATTCTGCTTTCTTATTTTCGCAATATCGTTACTTTGTGATTTTCAAACAACGAGCAGCTCGTTCGTTAAAAACACAACAACACTTTCCATACTTGTTACGAGTTCTCGTTCGTTACATGGTATTTTCAATCATTATTTCAGCGATATGAACTGTCAAAAGTAACGACTGCTAAAAGGCTGTCGTTACTCCATTCTTTCAGCTAAACTGGCGCAAATTTTTGTGAATCTGAAATATCTGATAGAAAAATCTGTAATCTGAACGTGTAACAATGAATTCCAACAAGAAGAGGTTATTTTCTATTTAATGGTGAATTTTAAACAGAATGAAAATTAATTGTAACTTTTTCTTAGAATTACGAACAACGTGCAGTTCAACCTGCTGCTGCGGGAAATGACCAATAACCCCGAATACAAATTTTCCGCTTCATAATTCACAATTTTCAGCACTTGAAACACAACACATCAAAAGTAACAATATGTTCATAAACATAGGGGAAACCAGGGTAAAATAATGAGCGAGTAAGAATGATAAGCAAAAATTAGAAAGCATGCGAAGAAAAGAGAAATCCGAGTTTACCCTTAAAAAATTAAACACATTTTTGAAATGCCTAGGAGAAGCGAACTACTCGCTACGTAAGTGTTTAGAAATCGCTTTTTACATTCACGGTGACGAGTAACGATTTCTCGCTTCTTAGTGACAGTGATAATTGAAAATCTGGCCATAAGACACCACACAAAATAACACCACACAAACTTAAAGAAGTCCCTTTATTATTGTACGAGCTCCATAACTTACCACGTGCTGGACTACCTTTTATGGGCGGAATAAAGTATGCTGAATTAATTTCTGATTTGAGAACCTCGGTAATGTTTTCTTATAATTTTTGAAAGTCTTCACGATTAAGTCTAAAAGAAATTATTATAAATAGAATATTGACTAAAATACATTCCTTACAGTCTGTGAGGAAAATCTTTCAAGCACTCATCTATAACAGCTTTGGAAACCTTAATTCTATCCTTATTTTCTAAATATTTGCGCTGTAAATAATTTTTATAAATCGCTTTAATTTGGAGTAGCGACTTGATTATGTTTGCATCCATTGGAGGAATTACTGCAGCCGTAAAGAATATTGTCTTATTTTCCAACGATATTTCCTCTGCTGGATCAGAGAAGTTTAATATATCACTGCTGTGAAGTGTACTAGTCACAGTGGACGCTGTTGCAAATTGTCTAGCAAATTGTCGATCTCTCTATTTGTTCTATCCTACGCTAGATGTCATCTTGAAAGCTGTAGAAGGTTCTAGAATTAGCTATCTATCTCTTTCTGTCTTACGCTAGATGCATGTAGATGTCGCGATTTGGATGGTTTCCATTGGTTTCGCGAAACTTCGATAGTAAATTCGTCACACTGCCCTCCACTTAAATCTGATCGTCCCGATCAGACACCAAATTCCTTGATCCATATGGGGCTAGTCACTCCAAGTGAACGACTTTAATTTTACCTCGCCTCTGCGTGTAGGCGTGTATGCGATACACAACATCGTTCAGTCACTTTATGACTTTATATGGCCCTTCCCATGATGTTTGCAGCTTGGGAGACATAACCTTTTTCCGTTGCGGATTGTACAGCAGCAGCAAGTCGCCTTCTTTAAATCCTTCGGAATTCATAGCTCGGTCATAACGATCCTTCATTTTATTGCTAATTAGCTGTGTTCGCAGCCTCACGTGTTGATGTATTTCATCCATTACAGACTGAAGCAATTTCCAATAGCTGCCTCCAGTTTCAGTAAGTTCATTGCTCTTTCCAAATTTTAGATCTGACTGGAGTCTCAAATCTGTGCCAATGTACGGTTGAACCTTTCCACCATGCCATCCGATTGCGGATGTAGAGCTGTTTTTCGAGTTTTCTTGATACCCAACAATGAGCACATTGCTTGAAATATAGTAGAATCAAAGTTCCTCCCTTGATCTGAATGCAACTCAATTGGTATTCCAAATCGCGTGACCCAATTCTGCACAAAAGCTTCGACCACAGTTTTAGTCTCCTCATTTGGAATAGCGTATACTTCTGGCCACTTAGTCCATAATCACCAACACATATTTGTTCATAGTCCATAATCACCAACACATATTTGTTCCCAGAGTCGCTAGTAGGAAATGGACCAACTACATCCATTGCAACGCGTTCAACTTGTGCTCCCGCATTGTACTCCTGCAACCTTCCTCTGCTTATAACTTTCGGAACCTTTGCTGCCATTCATTGCGCGCAGCTTTTAATCCATTCAGCAACTGATTCTTGGCAATTCACCCAGTAAAATGGTTGTTTAATATTTTCCAGAGTTTTCGTGACGCCGAAATGCCCTCCACTTGGTCCATTGTCGAACTCTTATAATATATCTGCTATTCTAGAGCTATTCTATAGGTGAGAGTACACCTCCTATTCCATGTGCACTAGCGTCTGTGTCTAGGACGAACTTTCCGCCAGGAACTGGATAAGCCAACATTGGAGCTGTACAAAGCAATTCTCTTCAACTGCTGAAAGGCATTCTCTTAGGTGAAGAGAATTTGTGTGGAAATTTGTTTTCCACCCAAATTTGCAGTTTTTCTTTGTCAAAATATGCAAACTTCTTGCAACATTGGCAAATCCGGTTACAAAGCGTCGGTAATATGTACAGAGTCCAAGGAAGCTTCGCACTTCATGAACATTCGCGGGTCGAGGCCAATCTCTTACCGATTTTATTTTGTCTTCATCAGTGTGAATTCCCCTAATAGTAATTTTGTGGCCCAAATACTTCGGTTACTTTGGTTTTAAATAGATTGCATTTCTTTGAATTCAACCGTAATCCATCAGAAGCAATCCGTCCAAAGACATCTTCTAAATTTTTGAGGTGGTCATCAAAACTCTGGCCCATGACGATAACGTCATCAAGATACACCAAACATGTTTTCCAGTGAAGCCCTTTTAATACGTGTTCCATTAAACGCTCAAAAGTTGCCGGAGCGTTGCGTAATCCAAATGGCATCACGGAGAATTGCCAATAACCATTTTGCAAATCCAGCGTTGAAAACCATGTCGCACCGGATATTGTGTCCGAGGTGTCGTCTATTCGCGGCAGTGGGTAGGTGCCCCTTTTAGTGACATCGTTCAGCTTCCGATAGTCAACGCAAAACCGGGTGCTTCCACCTTTCTTTTTAACTAACACGACCGATGCTTCTTCTCGTTTTGCTAGTGGGACTCTGCTTGGAGCTTGCCGAATCGGTCTTACATCGCCAGTGTCTATCCGATGTTGCATGTTAGCTGTTGTTCCAAATTTATTGCCATCGTTGGCAAATATGGAGCCAATTTGCTTTCATCCTTTCTGGCCCGCTCACCTCTTTCAACCATGTACCCACGATGTTAGGAATTTTCGTGCCCAATTTGAGAACCTCATTTTTGCACTCCTGGGGAGGATTGTCACAATTAACTACGGCTTCCATAGCTTGGTATTGTCCTACTAACCCTCCTTTCTCCAAAGTGATCGGTGACCTGAACTCATTCATCCTCGAATTGGGATCCGCTTATTATTCCCCGTTTGTACCAAGGTTCGTCCAACCAATATTTTTGAAGTCCTTTCTGATGCCTCTACTACCCAGAGCCTGCTTGATCCACAGTCTCTCTTGACTACCGAGGTTCTCAAATCGGAAATTAATTCAGCATACTTTATTCCGCCCATAAAAGGTAGTCCAGCACGTGGTAAGTTATGGAGCTCGTACAATAATACAAGGACTTCTTTAAGTTTGTGTGGTGTTATTCCGAGACGATCGAAATCATCGTTAAAGGGAAGATGTCCATCCCCCAGTAAGTTAATTATTTATTGTGTTACTTTTCTAATAAAAGGGTTAAATTTTAAATTTAAACTTTAGTCCTTGAACACGAATACAATTATTTCGTAATAATAGTCTTAATTTATCTATGTAGTGAGAAAGGAATTAAGGGTTCAAGCTAAATTTAAAAGTTATGGGAACAAAAATAGAATATTCTTATTTAATCTGCTGGATCAGAGAAGTTTAATATATCACTGCTGTGAAGTGTACTAGTCACAGTGGACGCTGTTGCAAATTGTCTAGCAAATTGTCGATCTCTCTATTTGTTCTATCCCACGCTAGATGTCATCTTGAAAGCTGTAGAAGGTTCTGGAATTAGCTATCTATCTCTTTCTGTCTTACGATAGATGAATGTAGATGTCGCGATTTGGATGGTTTCCCTTGGTTTCGCGAAAATTCGATAGTAAATTCGTCACACTGCCCTCCACTTAAATCTGATCGTCCCGATCAGACACCAAATTCCTTGATCCATATGGGGCTAGTCACTCCAAGTAAACGACTTTAATTTTACCTCGCCTCTGCGTGTAGGCTTCTATGCGATACACAACATCGTTCAGTCACTTTATGACTTTATATGGCCCTTCCCATGATGTTTGCAGCTTGGGAGACATACCCTTTTTCCGTTGCGGATTGTACAGCAGCAGCAAGTCGCCTTCTTTAAATCCTTCGGAATTCATAGCTCGGTCATAACGATCCTTCATTTTATTGCTAATTAGCTGTGTTCGCTACCTCACGTGTTGATGTATTTCATCCATTACAGACTGAAGCAATTTCCAATAGCTGCCTCCAGTTTCAGTAAGTACATTGCTCTTTCCAAATTTTAGATCTGACTGGAGTCTCAAATCTGTGCCAATGTATGGTTGAACCTTTCCACCATGCCATCCGATTGTGGATGTAGAGCTGTTGTTCGAGTTTTCTTGATACCCAACAATGAGCACATTTCTTGAAATATAGTAGAATTAAAGTTCCTCCCTTGATCTGAATGCAACTCAATTGGTATTCCAAATCGCGTGACCCAATTCTGCACGAAAGCTTCGACCACAGTTTTAGCCTCCTCATTTGGAATAGCGTATACTTCTGGCCACTTAGTCCATAATCACCGACACATATTTGTTCATAGTCCATAATCACCAACACATATTTGTTCCCAGAGTCGCTAGTAGGAAATGGACCAACACATATTTGTTCCCAGAGTCGCTAGTAGGAAATGGACCAACTACATCCATTGCAACGCGTTCAAATTGTGCTCCCGCATTGTACTGCTGCAACCGTCCTCTGCTTCTAACTTTCGGAACCTTAGCTGCCATTCATTGCGCGCAGTTTTTAATCCATTCAGCAACTGATTCTTGGCAATTCACCCAGTAAAACTGTTGTTTAATATTTTCCAGAGTTTTCGTGACGCCGAAATGCCCTCCACTTGGTCCATTGTGGAACTCTTCTAATACATCTGCTATTCTAGAGCTATTCTCTAGGTGAGAGTACACCTCCTATTCCATGTGCACTAGCGTCTGTGTCTAGGACGAACTTTCCGCCAGGAACTGGATAAGCCAACATTGGAGCTGTACAAAGCAATTCTCTTCAACTGCTGAAAGGCATTTTCTTAGGTGAAGAGAATTTGTGTGGAAATTTGTTTTCCACCCAAATTTGCAGTTTTTCTTTGTCAAAATATGCAAACTTCTTGCAACTTGTAATATGTACAGAGTCCAAGGAAGCTTCGCACTTCATGAACATTCGTGGGTCGAGGCCAATCTCTTACCGATTTTATTTTGTCTTCATCAGTGTGAAATCCTCTAGTAGTAATTTTGTGGCCCAAATAAGTTACTTCGGTTTTAAATAGATTGCATTTCTTTGAATTCAACCGTAATCCAGCAGAAGCAATTCGTCGAAAGACATCTTCTAAATTTTTGAGGTGGTCATCAAAACTCTGGCCCATGACGATAACGTCATCAAGATACACTAAACATGTTTTCCAGTGAAGCCCTTTTAATACGTGTTCCATTAAACGCTCAAAAGTTGCCGGAGCGTTGCATAATCCAAATGGCATCACGGAGAATTGCCACAATCCATCCCCGATGCTAAAAGCAGTTTTTTCGCGATCGGATTCCTCGATCTCCACCTGCCAATAACCATTTTGCAAATCCAGCGTTGAAAACCATGTCGCACCGGATATTGTGTCCGAGGTGTCGTCTATTCGCGGCAGTGTGTAGGTGTCCCTTTTAGTGACATCGTTCAGCTTCCGATAGTCAACGCAAAACCGGGTGCTTCCATCTTTCTTTTTAACTAACACGACTTGCTACCCTTATGGTATGCAAGAACTCTACGTCTAAGGCGCTGTTCGTAGAGAACTTTTTCGCGCTTTAGAGTGGCATTGCACCTATTTCTGGCCTGATTGCTCAGCAGTTTAGTATCAGCAGTTTTGTTTAAACGCCAATTCCTAAATGCTTCCTCTTTAGACCTGACTGCTTGTCTGCAAGTCGCACTAAACCAGGAATGGTCTCTTGGTTTAATGGAAATTCTTTTATTGGGTATGAAAGACCTCATACAAAATAATATTATATTTTCTACCAATTTTGCTGCAGCATTTATGTTTCTATCTCTGAAACACAATTGCCAATTGAAACGGCTGAAAAAGCAGTTCAGCGCATCCCAATTTGCCTTCTCATAAAGCCACACTTTCCGCTTCGGAGCTGACTGGTGAGCGGATTGAAGACTATAATATGGGAAGGTAGCAGAAATTGTAGCGTGGTCCGAATTACCAAGAGATGCAAGAACATTCACATCATACTTACTGTGATGTGAAGTTAGAAAGAGGTCCAGAATATTTTGGTTTTGCCCATCAACGCAGGGAAAGTGCGTTGGTTCCTCCACTAATTGAGTTAAATTATTGGACTCAGCAAATAACTCAACATACAAACCCTCGGGTGTCGTGTGACTCGAATGACGTAGCCAATTGGAATTATGAACATTGAAATCACCAGCAACAACAATTTCACTGTTCGGATACGATTCCAGAATTTTAGAAATCGAATCAGAGAGACTGTCCAGTTTATCAAAAGTTGGCAGCCTCCCTAGACCCGGGCTTCTATAAATGAAGCAGAAGTGCAGGATGTGCGACTGGATTTTGAACTTAACCCACATGGAGCTAAATTCGGCATCCGACGTGCAAAGGTGTTGCTGACACTGGTACGCAACATCACTGCGAATGTATAAGGGGAGGCCTCTGTGTGGTAGAAACAATGGCAGTAAATGGTACCCCGGTATGTCCAGTGGATTTGCACCCTCAGACACCTGGGTCTCACCTAGTGCCATTATATGCGGTTGGTTAGTAAAAATATGCGCATAGACCGCGAAGAAATTCGCCCTCAAGCCACGTACATTATTGGAGTCTATGCGGAATTTTGTCATCGCCGCCCACTGTAGCGAAGTGTAAGGTCAGCCGTACAAGCAGCCACGCGTACGACGCAAGCAAAGCAAAACGCGACAAGACAAGTGCTCTGCCTTTATCTTGCCGCGCTTCAGCCCACGGTGCACTCACAGCCGCCTGCATACCTAACGGGACCAGGAAGAAGGAGGAAGAGTGAAAACCAACGAAATGCTGAGCTTTACTGCGGAGAGCATAAACAAGCCGGTTCTCGGTGGCTCGGTGGTGTAGTGTGTGGCACACTAGCCATCGGTTTCCGGGGACGCGGGTTCGAGTCCCGCCTTGCGCATGGTTGTCAACTTTCCTTATCGTGACGTCTCAAATTCTAATGCGTACTTAAGGCCTCGCCTAGCGCTAATTGTGAAAAATAAGGACCATTCGTTGACTCCGGCAGTGTTAGCAAAAATACAATAAGCAAAAATAGCAGTTCTTTAGGAAGCTTTGCTTCGCAACACTTGCCGGAGTATGTAGAATGCGAAAAGTTCCTTTTCCCTTCCGCTCCCTCTGTCAACCCTTCCATCAGTAGCCAATCATGGAAAAAAAGATTGATCTCTTAAGGGCTACTGCTAGATTCTGATATATAAAAAAAAAAAAAGCCCCTCGCATGTTTCTCTGCATTGCTTTAGATTGTCTATTTATTTGTTATAATTTCATCAAGTTTTATTGATTTGTTATTAAGTATTTAGTTAATAAATAGTGCACTATTGTTTGTTTATTAAAAAGTGTTGTTTGGTGGAGCGTTATTTTTGTATTTTTGCGGCGTGGGTGTTCACTATTGTTTTATTTTCGCGAACACTGTTTATAAAATGAATTGGCGGGCGCACCGTCCGCCTCCGTCCGCGGTCACATCACAACTGATTGATGATTTCTTATAATAGTTTCCCAATCCCAATGATTTTCTTATAATAGTTTCCCAATCTGAAAAATTTTTTTATAGATACTCTAATCTTCCCATGCAGCTGTGTCTTCATCAAGAGTTGCTGTATCTGAAACTACAATATATATATATTTTATACAGAAAAATAGTGAAAACAAAACCTACCCCATCCTAAATCATCACAATAAAACACAGAAATGCAGTGAAACACTAATAAACAAAAAGTCAATAAACAAACAAAAAAAAGAAATAATGTGCACTAAGAACAAAATTTAATAATTCATAGTCAACTTAACGGAATGCAGCGAACCATGCGAGGGGCTTGTTTATGCTCTCCGCAGTAAAGCTCAGCATTTCGTTGATTTTCACTCCTCCTCCTTCTTCCTGGTCCCGTTAGTTGTGCATGAGGCTGTGAGTGCACCGTGGGCTGAAGCGTGGCAAGATAAAGGCATAACACTTGTCTTGTCGCGTTTCGTTTTGCCTGCGGTGTAGGCTTGGCCGCTTGTACGGCTGACTTTATACCTCTTTACAATGGGTGGCGATGACAAAATTTCGTATAGACTCCACAAATGTGCGTGGCTTGAGGGCGAATTTCTTCGCGGTCTATGCGTATGTCTGTACTCACCAACCGCATATAATGGCACTGGGTGAGACCCAGGTGTCTGAGGGTGCAGATCCACTGGATTTTCACTTGCCTGGGTACCACTTACTGCCATTATTTTCATCACACAGAGGCCTCGCCTTATATATTCGCAGTGATGTTGCGTACCAGTGTCAGCAACACCTTTGCACGACGGATGCCGAATTTAGCTCCATGTGGGTTAAGTTCAAAATCCAGTCGCACATCCTGCACTTCTGCTTCATTTATAGAAGCCCGGGTCTAGAGAGGCTGCCAACTTTTGATAAACTTGACAGTCTCTCTGCTTCGATTTCTAAAATCCTGGAATCGTATCCGAACAGTGAAATTGTTGTTGCTGGTGATTTCAATGTTCATAATTCCAATTGGCTACGTCATTCGAGTCACACAACACCTGAGGGTTTGTATGTTGAGTTATTTGCTGAGTCTAATAATTTGACTCAATTAGTGAAGGAACCAACGCAATTTCCTTGCGTTGATGGGCAAAACCAAAATATTCTGGACCTTTTTTTAACTTCGCATCAGAGCAAGTATGATGTGAATGTTCTTGCACCTCTTGGTAATTCGGACCACGCTACAATTTCTGCTGCCATCTTCATATTCTAGTCTTCAATCCGCTAATCAGCCAGCTCCGAAGCGGACAGTGTGGCTTTATGAGAAGACTAATTGGGATGCGCTGAACTCCTTTTTCAGCCATTTCAATTGGCAATTGTGTTTCAGGGATAGAAACATAAATGCTGCAGCAAAATTGGTAGAAAATATCATTTTATTTGGTATGAGGTCTTTCATACCCAATAAAAGAATTTCCATTAAACCAAAAGACCATTCCTGGTTTAATGCGACTTGCAGACAAGCAGTCAGGTCTAAAGAGGAAGCATTTAGGAATTGGCGTTTAAATAAAACTGCTGATACTAAACTGCTGCGCAATCAGGCCAGAAATAGGTGCAATGCCACTCTAAAGCGCGAAAAAGTTCTCTACGAACAGCGCCTTAGACACAGAGTTCTTAATAACCCTAAGGGTAGCAAGAACTTTTGGTCGTTCGTGGGGAGGGTGAAGAATCAGACGCGATCGTCTATTCCAACTCTCCTCAAGGACGATCAGATCTTCACTCACTCGGTTGATAACGCAAACTTATTAGCCAAAATGTTTGCTGAAAACTGCTCTCTTCCTGAGAGTAGCCAACCACTACCCGTGATCGACGGTGTGTCTCATATTATGCCTGAGATGCACTTTCGAACGCGGGCTGTTAAAAGAGTGCTTGTAAACCTCGACGTCAATAAATCCTCGGGACCCGATGGCATTTCAGCCCACGTGTTGAGAAAGTGCGCCTCAACATTGGCTCGCCCATTGCGCAATCTGTTTAACTTATCGTTCACTTCAGGAGTTTTTCCTACTTCCTGGAAGATTGCCAATGTGCAGCCAGTTCCCAAAAAAGGTGAGGCTACGAATCCTGCCAATTACCAGCCCATAGCAATCTGCTCAATGCTCTCCAAAGTTATGGAGAGCGTTATAAATTTTAACCTGATGAGGTATCTGGAGAGCAACCAATTGGTCAGCGATCGCCAGTACGGTTTCCGTGCTCAGCGCTCCACAGGCGATTTGATGGCGTTCCTCACTGAGCGGTGGAACAGTTGTGTTCACCAATTCGGTGAGAGTAAGGTTGTTGCTTTGGATATCTCCAAGGCATTTGACCGAGTGTGGCATAAAGCACTTGTGTCTAAACTGGCTGCTTATGGTGTCGGTGATACATTCACTCGATGGATATCGAGTTTCCTCAGCGGCCGTTCTATTCGGGTTGTGATAGACGGCTTTGCTTCCGAAGATCACTCCATAAATGCTGGAGTTCCGCAGGGTTCGGTCCTGTCTCCAACACTTTTTCTCATTTTTATCAATGACCTTCTGTCATTGACATCAAACCCCGTCAACTCGTTTGCTGATGACAGCAGCATTTGTCATTCATATTCATTCTCCAGGCGTCCTTCTATTCTGGAGATCAATAGAAAACGCAGAATTATGAATGACACACTCCAATCTGACCTCAACAAGAGGTGACCCAAATTTGCAGTTTTTCTTTGTCAAAATATGCAAACTTCTTGCAACATTGGTAAATCCGGTTACAAAGCGTCGGTAATATGTACAGAGTTCAAGGAAGCTTCGCACTTCATGAACATTCGTGGGTCGAGGCCAATCTCTTACCGATTTTATTTTGTCTTCATCAGTGTGAATTCCTCTAGTAGTAATTTTGTGGCCCAAATAAGTTACTTCGGTTTTAAATAGATTGCATTTCTTTGAATTCAACCGTAATCCAGCAGAAGCAATTCGTCGAAAGACATCTTCTAAATATTTGAGGTGGTCATCAAAACTCTGGCCCATGACGATAACGTCATCAAGATACACTAAACATGTTTTCCAGTGAAGCCCTTTTAATACGTGTTCCATTAAACGCTCAAAAGTTGCCGGAGCGTTGCATAATCCAAATGGCATCACGGAGAATTGCCACAATCCATCCCCGATGCTAAAAGCAGTTTTTTCGCGATCGGATTCCTCGATCTCCACCTGCCAATAACCATTTTGCAAATCCAGAGTTGAAAACCATGTCGCACCGGATATTGTGTCCGAGGTGTCGTCTATTCGCGGCAGTGGGTAGGTGTCCCTTTTAGTGACATCGTTCAGCTTCCGATAGTCAACGCAAAACCGGGTGCTTCCATCTTTCTTTTTAACGAACACGACCGATGAACACCATGGGCTAGTGGATGGTTCAATAACTCCACCTTTTTGCATTTCGTCTATTATCTGTCCCGCTTCTTCTCGTTTTGCTAGTGGGACTCTGCGTGGAGCTTGCCGAATCGGTCTTACATCGCCAGTGTCTATCCGATGTTGCATGTTAGCTGTTGTTTTTTTTTTATTTTTTTTTTAATGGCTGATAGAACCAAGCTCAGGGGATTCCCCCTATCCATGCAAAGCATTCGTTGGTTCAGAAGGGAAAAGGTTAGTGGGAAGGGGAAAAGGTTAGTGGGAAGGGGAAAAGTGGGAGTAGTGTCGATTTACACCTCTTTTAAAAGCATCGACGTTATAAGTGGGTGGGAAAACATGCGCAGGGAGACTATTCCACAATTTAACTGCGCGACCGAAAAGCGAATTATCGCGGTAGTGGGTAGTGCGATGGAACGGGATCGAGACGTAAAAGGGGTGCACCGCTCTGGAAAGCCGAGTAGATCTGTTGAATACCTGAACCGAAGGAATCAGGCTGGCTACTTCAGAGGAACAATTACCATTAAAGTAACGGTAAAATAAGGTTACACACCCCACATCCCGACGACATCCCAAGGTTTCAATAGAGCTGGATACCCTACTATCCCCTATAAGTTTTATCGCACGACCTTGTATACGGTCCAAGAGCTGAAGATATGCTTTCGAAGCTCCCGACCAAATATGCGAGTTGTACTTCATTTTCGGCCGGATATAAGTGGTGTAGACACAACGAAGGTCGGTTGAAGTGAAGTTGTTACATCGACGTAAAAAGGGGGCAACACTGAATATGTCAGCTGTCACTTGACACACTTGCTTTTTGGCTTTTCTGATTTATTCGTGATGGGAAGAGGTTGGACGAATTTTAAGCACGCACTGAGTATAAATAAGTAAAAATATTGTATTGAAAATAATTTAAAATAAATTGAAACTGATAGAAAAACATCAAACTGAGGTGTGCTGTAAAATGCCAACGAAAACATCAATTTTACTTTGATAAGCAAAATACCAACTGTAACAAAACTTAAAATTCTTACAAATCCTGAAAATAGAAGATTAGAAATGTCCGATGAAGACGGTGAATCACATCCTTTCCAAGGGATGTACGTGGATGCAGTTGGATTGGATAATCCAGAGGAGAGTGATGCTGCAGAACAGCCACATAACCTCACTTCTGAACAACATAACCCCACTGCCACATTTCAAAGCGATCGTGAGCGTAATGCAAGGGAGAGTAACTTCCAATCACAACCGCATGACAGAGAGGAAGAGCAACCACAGGCAAGTAAAGCCAATGAAGCCGTCGTCACCAAGAAAAAGCAGTATCAACTACAGCAGCTGGAAGAACGATACAAACTAAGAGAAGCCTACTTGAGCGAGAAGTATAAAATACTTAATGGGGAGACAGAAGGAGATGCCGTAATCAAATCCACTGGACAGAAGCAACAAATCGAGGAGGAAACAGCTGCAGGTTCTTCTCAAGGTGGGTTACGCTTAGGGCAGACCGTTTCTCACCAGACTTTTGTATTTCGTTCAATGCGCCCGGCCAACAAGGCACGCCGCTACGTGCTACCAATTTAGAAACACTTCGAAGCGACTACCATACACTGACACAACTTCAACTGTCGGCAAGGCAATCAGTGCCAAAAGACTTGCCGCCGTTCGGCGGCGATCCTAAAGAATGGCAAGTTTTTTTATGTGCCTTTGAATATAGCACAGAAATGGCAGGCTTCTCAAATTATGAAAATTTAATTAGACTCCAAAGGTGTCTACACGGCAAAGCTAGGGATATCGTAAGAGATTGCCTTACGCTTCCTGATATGGTACCAGATATTATCAGTACATTAAAAATGTACTTCGGTCGTCCTGAATATATTTTAAAAAATTTAGTGGAGAAAGCGAAGAGGATGTCAATTCCCAGAGGCAAGCTCGAGTCTCTGATTGATTTTGCATTTGCAGTAAGAAATATATGTGCAACTATTCGTGCTAGCCAACTAGTAGAACATTTGAATAATCCTATGCTTTTAGAGGAACTGGTCAGAAGCTGGGTTCTGATCTTATGCTCAACAGGGCACTACACACCAAAAATATATCTAATCCATATTTGCAAGATTTTTCAGAATGGCTATATAATATCGCGGAGGCAGCTAGCCGCGTAACAACACCCACATACTCTGCTGGAGATGAAAAAAAGACGCCAAGAGAAGTTCGCTTAAATACTCATTCTACAGTGAACGCAGCCGAAAAGAAGGAAAAAAAATGTTATATGTGTGGTGACTCTCATAGAGTTATAGATTGTCACCAATTTAAAAATCTCGCCCTTTCAGATAGATGGAATCTTGTTAAGGATAAAAGGCTGTGTCGCCAATGCCTAGGTAAACATCAACAGCGATGTTGGTACAATAAAAATTGTGGAGTAAATGGGTGCCCTATCAAACATCATGTACTTCTTCATAATTCCAACGTAGTCCATGGCATTTCAAATAATCATAGAGCATCAGCTGCGAACGAAAATATTTATTTTCGAATTTTGCCGGTCATAGTTCTTGGTCCATTGAAATCTGTGTCTACGTATGCATTTATGGACGACGGTTCAACTCTGACATTAATTGAAGAAAAGTTGGCGAATGAAATAGGAGGAGTTGGAGTACCCGAGCCGCTTTGTATTCAATGGACTGGCAACGTTACTAGATATGAAGAATATTCAAACAAAATGCAAAACTTGAAAATATCAGCAGCTTCAGAAGACTCAACAGTTTTTGATATGCAAGGTGTACATACAGTACAAAATCTCGGCTTAGGCTCTCAGTCATTGGCAGCAGACAAAATCAAACAACAATTTGCTTATCTTCGTGATATACCGCTACCGTGCTATACAGATGCAAAACCACAACTCATTATTGGAGTAAATAATCCAAATCTTCTTGCATCATTAAAGATTCGCGGGGGTTGATGGAATGAGCCAGTTGCAACAAAAACTAGAATAGGCTGGACAATTTTCGGTGGAAACGCAACAACAGCCACCAGTGGAACTCTTAACCTACATAGGTGCAATTGCAAGAACGACACGGCAATGCAGGACATGTTAAAAAATTATCTACTTGATGAAAATATGGGCATGTCGGAACCTTGCCCTATACTAACATCGCGAGAAGATAAAAGAGCAAGAGAAATTCTCGACAGTACGTGTGAGTTGTTAGAAAATCGATTTTCTGTGGGATTACTCTGGAAAGAAGATGAAGAACATTTGCCTAACAGTCTTCCAATGGCAATAACACGCTTGCGTTGTCTCAAAAGAAAGATGGAAAAATACCATCAATTGAACCAGGATTTGAACAATCAAATCCATAACCTAGTGACAAAAGGTTATGCAACTCAGCTGCCAGATAATTCATAACAAAACGACGGTGGAAGAATATGGTATTTGCCGATATTTATTGTACGTAATCCATTAAAGCCAGGTAAAGTCCGTCTCGTTTGGGACGCTGCTGCGAAGAGTGGAAAAATTGTCTAAATGACTTTTTATTGAAAGGTCCTGATCTTTTAACTCCTCTTGTTCACATTCTTTTCAATTTTAGAATGGGTGCCATTGCCATTTGTGGAGATATCGCGGAGTAGTTCCATCGAATTCGTCTAAAAGAATCAGATAGAGATGCGCATAGATTTCTTTGGTGGAATGCAGATGAAAACAAAATAGTAGCATTCAAATTAAATGTGTTAAGCTTCGGTGCAGCGTGCTCACCTTGTATCGCTCACTACGTTCGCAATAAAAATGCTATACTACATGCAGAAAATGAAACTAGAGCGTTACATGCAATCACTCATCATCATTATGTCGACGATTTTATTGACTCAGTTAAGAGCGTTGAAGAAGCTATAGAGTTGGTGCATGCGGTCCGTCGCATCCATGCTCAGGGTGGGTTTCACATAAGAAATTGGACCTCTAATTCGACATCTGTTTTGGAATCCTTCGAAGAGCCACCAGAAGGGAACAAAGCTTTCGAATGTAATGAAAAGGCGGTTCACCACGAAAAAATTCTAGGGCTTTATTGGAATCCTCGAGAGGATGAATTTAATTATGTTTAATTATGAATGCGACGCAACATATTCAACGATGATGTAATACCTACGAAGAGAGAAGTTTTGCAGGTCTTAATGTCAGTATATGATCCTCTTGGATTCGTCACCTGTATTTTGTCGTATCTAAAAATTTTAGTTCAACACATATGGCGATGTGGCATCGAATGGGATGAACCCCTCACAGAAACAGTAATGGAAGAGTGGAGGAAGTGGTGTCTCTATCTACCAGCAATATCAAAGGTAGCCGTGCCGCGCTGTTACTCAATCCATATGTACGAGAAAGGCTGTTCAATACAACTACACACTTTCGTAGACGCAGGCGAAGATGCTTACGCTGCGGTTTCTTACTTTCGTATTTTGTACAAAGGAAAAATAAAGGTGAAGATTGTTGCAGCAAAGTCGAAGGTGGCACCACTGCGTCCGTTGTCGATACCAAGGTTGGAATTACAAGCAGCCGTATTAGGAGTGCGATTGATGAATTTCGTTAAAAACAATCATGAAATTAAATTTGAGAAAAGGTTCATATGGACCGATTCCAAGACAGTCCTCAGATGGCTAGATGGAGACCCACGACGGTTTCAACAGTTTGTAATGTTTCGAGTTGCTGAGTTACAAGCGAGCTCTGAGAGAAAGGAGTGGCTATGGGTGCCCAGTAAAGTTAATGTCGCTGATCTCGCAACGAAAATGAAAAAGATTTCCGATATAGAAAGCCAATGGTTCAATGGTCCTGATTTCCTTTATGATAGCGAAAACGAATGGCCGCGCAATTCCGAACCAGGACAGATAGACACAAGTGAGTTTCGCGCACGATTTCTACAAATTCGGAAAGCGAAGATAGTTCAAATAAATTTTGAACATTTTTCAAAGTGGAACAATCTGCTTCGAGCCGTTGGATATTGGGTTTTATATAAAGAGATATTGCGAAAGACAATTCCCGCACAACTCAAACAACTTTCAGCAAAACACATCAATCAAGCAAAATCGTTTATCTACAAAACAGTCCAAAAGGAAATCTATTATGAAGAGTATGTTGCACTTATATAACGTAAGCCAGTAAGCCAATCAGGACCGTTGAGAAAGTTAGTGCTGTATCTAGATCACGAAGAAGTAATACGAATTAGAAACCGCGCATTGTATTCAGCAATCCAGAATGGACAACAAGAGGGTTTCGTCGCTTTGCCACATAACCATCATGTTACTCGGCTTATAATTGCTCATTATCATCAACGGTATTACCACATTAATCATGAAACAGCAATCAATGAGGTGAGGCAAAACTTTTTTATTCCAAAACTTCGAGTTTTATTTAAATCAATAAGACGAAATTGTCAAGTATGTAAGATAAACAACGCTCAACCACAGGCGCCACAAATGGCACCCCTCCCGCGTGCTCGTTTAAGGGCTTATTTTCGTCCATTCACTTCCATAGGCATTGACTATTTTGGACCGATATTTGTCACGGAAAATCGAAAAAACAGAAAGAGGTGGTGCGTACTAATAACATGCTCAACCATTAGTGCTGTTCATATAGAGATAGTGCATAGCCTAACCACAGACTCATGCCTCATGAGTCTTAGAATATTTATGGCTAGAAGGGGTATACCAAAGGAAATTTACAGCGATAATGGCAGAAACTTTCTCGGTGCTGACAATTTCTTAAAAGAAGAGTTGAAGCAAGTCAATCACTCCACTGTCAAAAAAAAGTTAACTCTTGAAAGTATCGAATGGCATTTCAACCCACCAGCTGCTCCTCATATGGGGGGAGCGTGGGAGCGCTTAGTTCGAACCGTAAAGAATATTTTGTATAAAATAACTCCTTCTCAAAGATTTACAGATGAAAGTTTTAGGTCCGCTTTGATGGAAGTTGAGATGATAATAAACTCTCGCCCGCTCACCTTTGTCTCACTTGAAACTGAAGACCAGGAGGCACTTACACCGAACCATTTCCTTCTCGGAAGCTCCAACGGAGCAAAACCATTCTGTGACCCTGAACATTTAAACATGAGAAGTAATCTAAAACAAAGTGAGATAGTCACAAACATGTTTTGGCGTAGATGGATAAAAGAAATGCTGCCGACATTAACGCGTAGAGGAAAGTGGCATGAAAAGGTAAAACCTATAGCGGAAGGAGACATCGTCCTTATAGTAGACGAAAATCAAGCAAGAAATCTATGGCTAAAAGGTAAATTAGTTGAGATAATTCAAGCGAAGGATGGACAGGTGCGACGAGCTAAGGTTAAAACGACTAATGGAATACTGAAGCGTCCTGCAGTAAAACTAGCAGTGTTGGATGTCGAGTCTGGTGAGGGAAGGCACCCTGGTGGGTGCCTTACCGGGGGGAGAGCTGTTACATCGACGTAAAAAGGGGGCAACACTGAATATGCCAGCTGTCACTTGACACACTTGCTTTTTGGCTTTTCTGATTTATTCGTGATGGGAAGAGGTTGGACGAATTTTAAGCACGCACTGAGTATAAATAAGTAAAAATATTGTATTGAAAATAATTTAAAATAAATTGAAACTGATAGAAAAACATCAAACTGAGGTGTGCTGTAAAATACCAACGAAAACATCAATTTTACTTTGATAAGCAAAATACCAACGGTAACAGAAGTATTTCTTGCACCGCTTTAAAAAGCCTAAGCACTTGGCTGCTTCTTTCGACACATCAAAAATGTGATCGTTCCAACGAAGATCGCATTGTATTGACATGCCCAGAACATCAAGAGCCTCCGACTCATTAATATCCACACCACCCATATTTAAAGGTGGAAAGTTGTCGCCCGCCAGACGCTTGTGGGTCAACAAACAGCATTGGGTCTGCCGCGCATTAAAATCGACCCGATTCGCTTGACCCCACTCCTGGATTTTGTTGAGGTCAGATTGGAGTGTGTCATTCATAATTCTGCGTTTTCTATTGATCTCCAGAATAGAAGGACGCCTGGAGAATGAATATGAATGACAAATGCTGCTGTCATCAGCAAACGAGTAGACGGGGTTTGATGTCAATGACAGAAGGTCATTGATAAAAATGAGAAAAAGTGTTGGAGACAGGACCGAACCCTGCGGAACTCCAGCATTTATGGAGTGCTCTTCGGAAGCAAAGCCGTCTATCACAACCCGAATAGAACGGCCGCTGAGGAAACTCGATAGCCATCGAGTGAATGTATTACCGACACCATAAGCAGACAGTTTAGACACAATTACTTTATGCCACACTCGGTCTAATGCCTTGGAGATATCCAAAGCAACAACCTTACTCTCACCGAATTGGTGAACACAACTGTTCCACCCCTCAGTGAGGAACGCCATCAAATCGCCTGTGGAGCGGTGAGCACGGAAACCGTACTGGCGATCGCTGACCAATTGGTTGCTCTCCAGATACCTCATCAGGTTAAAATTTATAACGCTCTCCATAACTTTGGAGAGCATTGAACAGATTGCTATGGACCGGTAATTGGCAGGATTCGTAGCCTCACCTTTTTTGGGAACTGGCTGCACATTGGCAATCTTCCAGGAAGTAGGAAAAACTCCTGAAGTGAACGATAAGTTAAACAGATTGCGCAATGGGCGAGCCAATGTTGAGGCGCACTTTCTCAACACGTGGGCTGAAATGCCATCCGGTCCCGAGGATTTATTGACGTTGAGGTTTACAAGCACTCTTTTAACAGCCCGCGTTCGAAAGTGCATCTCAGGCATAATATGAGACACACCATCGATCACGGGTAGTGGTTGGCTACTCTCAGGAAGAGAGCAGTTTTCAGCAAACATACGATATTTCCTCTGCTGGATCAGAGAAGTTTAATATATCATTGCTGTGAAGTGTACTAGTCACAGTGGACGCTGTTGCAAATTGTCTAGCAAATTGTCGATCTCTCTATTTGTTCTATCCCACGCTAGATGTCATCTTGAAAGCTGTAGAAGGTTCTGGAATTAGCTATCTATCTCTTTCTGTCTTACGCTAGATGCATGTAGATGTCGCGATTTGGATAGTTTCCATTGGTTTCGCGAAACTTCGATAGTAAATTCGTCACACTGCCGTCCACTTAAATCTGATCGTCCCGATCAGACACCAAATTCCTTGATCCATATGGGGCTAGTCACTCCAAGTGAACGACTTTAATTTTACCTCGCCTCTGCGTGTAGGCTTGTATGCGATACACAACATCGTTCAGTCACTTTATGACTTTATATGGCCCTTCACATCATGTTTGCAGCTTAGGAGACATAACCTTTTTCGGTTGCGGATTGTACAGCAGCAGCAAGTCGCTTGGTCATAACGATCCTTCATTTTATTGCTAATTAGCTGTGTTCGCTGCCTCACGTGTTGATGTATTTCATCCATTACAGACTGAAGCAATTTTCAATAGCTGCCTCCAGTTTCAGTAAGTTCATTGCTCTTTCCAAATTTTAGATCTGACTGGAGTCTCAAATCTGTGCCAATGTACGGTTGAACCTTTCCACCATGCCATCCGATTGCGGATGTAGAGCTGTTTTTCGAGTTTCCTTGATACCCAACAATGAGCACATTTCTTGAAATATAGTAGAATCAAAGTTCCTCCCTTGATCTGAATGCAACTCAATTGGTATTCCAAATCGCGTGACCCAATTCTGCACAAAAGTTTCGGCCACAGTTTTAGCCTCCTCATTTGGAATAGCGTATACTTCTGGCCACTTAGTCCATAATCACCAACACATATTTGTTCATAGTCCATAATCACCAACACATATTTGTTCCCAGAGTCGCTAGTAGGAAATGGACCAACTACATCCATTGCAACGCGTTCAACTTGTGCTCCCGCATTGTACTCCTGCAACCTTCCTCTGCTTCTAACTTTCGGAACCTTAGCTGCCATTCATTGCGCGCAGCTTTTAATCCATTCAGCAACTGATTCTTGGCAATTCACCCAGTAAAATGGTTGTTTAATATTTTCCAGAGTTTTCGTGACGCCGAAATGCCCTCCACTTGGTCCATTGTCGAACTCTTATAATACATCTGCTATTCTAGAGCTATTCTATAGGTGAGAGTACACCTCCTATTCCATGTGCACTAGCGTCTGTGTCTAGGACGAACTTTCCGCCAGGAACTGGATAAGCCAACATTGGAGCTGTACAAAGCAATTCTCTTCAACTGCTGAAAGGCATTCTCTTAGGTGAAGAGAATTTGTGTGGAAATTTGTTTTCCACCCAAATTTGCAGTTTTTCTTTGTCAAAATATGCAAACTTCTTGCAACATTGGCAAATCCGGTTACAAAGCGTCGGTAATATGTACAGAGTCCAAGGAAGCTTCGCACTTCATGAACATTCGTGGGTCGAGGCCAATCTCTTACCGATTTTATTTTGTCTTCATCAGTGTGAATTCCTCTAGTAGTAATTTTGTGGCCCAAATAAGTTACTTTGGTTTTAAATAGATTGCATTTCTTTGAATTCAACCGTAATCCAGCAGAAGCAATTCGTCGAAAGACATCTTCTAAATTTTTGAGGTGGTCATCAAAACTCTGGCCCATGACGATAACGTCATCAAGATACACTAAACATGTTTTCCAGTGAAGCCCTTTTAATACGTGTTCCATTAAACGCTCAAAAGTTGCCGGAGCGTTGCATAATCCAAATGGCATCACGGAGAATTGCCACAATCCATCCCCGATGCTAAAAGCAGTTTTTTCGCGATCGGATTCCTCGATCTCCACCTGCCAATAACCATTTTGCAAATCCAGCGTTGAAAACCATGTCGCACCGGATATTGTGTCCGAGGTGTCGTCTATTCGCGGCAGTGGGTAGGTGTCCCTTTTAGTGACATCGTTCAGCTTCCGATAGTCAACGCAAAACCGGGTGCTTCCATCTTTCTTTTTAACTAACACGACCGATGAACACCATGGGCTAGTGGATGGTTCAATAACTCCACCTTTTTGCATTTCGTCTATTATCTGTCCCGCTTCTTCTCGTTTTGCTAGTGGGACTCTGCGTGGAGCTTGCCGAATCGGTCTTACATCGCCAGTGTCTATCCGATGTTGCATGTTAGCTGTTGTTCCAAATTTATTGCCATCGTTGGCAAATGTGGATATATGGATAAATTTATTGCCATCGTTGGCCAATTTGCTTTCATCCTTTCTGGCTCGCTCCCATCTTTCAACCATGTACCCACGATGTTAGGAATTTTCGTGCCCTCTTTGAGAACCTAATTTTTGCACTCCTGGGGAGGATTGTCACAATTAACTACGGCTTCCATAGCTTGGTATTGTCCAACTAACCCTCCTTTCTCCAAAGTGATCGGTGACCTGAACTCATTCATCCTCGAATTGGGATCCGCTTATTATTCCCCGTTTGTACCAAGGTTCGTCCAACCAATATTTTTGAAGTCCTTTCTGATGCCTCTACTACCCACAGCCTGCTTGATCCACAGTCTCCCTCTACACATGCCCACAGCACTGCTTTGGACTTTAGTGGAATCTGCTGACGGTGTCTTACACTTACATTCCTGATCTAAGGCCGTTCATAACCAGTGCTTATTTGTATCTCCATGCTCTGGCACGTCAGCATTTTTTTCTTCAGATCCAGAGTAAGACCATGGGCTAGCATAAAATCCACGCAATCAGCAGCTCAACGTTATCCCCTGCTAAGTCTGATCGAATGATGGAATGTGTTGCGCCCGTGTCCAGAGTTAAGACCAGCGATCGTCCGTTTACAGTCCCGTTTACGGTTAAATTATTGTTTTTACGATGTATTTGTGAAACGGAGACAGTGGGGCAATCAGCCCCTTTTAGCTAGTCCATTTTAGTTTAACGATCGTTTCTCTCCAGAAGCGCCGCTTCGCTGCTTCTTTTCCTTGCTTTTTCTTTTTTCCTACCATACGCATTACAATTCCGTACCAGGTGTCCTGATGTTCCACAGCTGTAACACTTTAGTTCAGAGCCCTTGCTTGAGGTTGGCATCCTCTGGAAAATAGTCTGGATGATATCGCTTATGGTTTTCTCTAGGGATTCACTTGGCTCAACTTCAAGTCGATGAACTTTATGTGCTTTATTGCTTAAAAGACATGCTGTTTTCTGCGTCAAAGCAAATGGCACTGTTTCCGCGAACGTCTTCTTTGGCAATACACTGCATGTTTGGTATCCGCATCTCGTATACCACTCATAAAGGCCTGTATTTAAATAATTCAGTTACTTCCGCTGGCACCGAAGGATATTCCGACGGAAATAAAGAAGCAGGGACCAGCAAAATTAACGATATCGTAAGCGGCAGCTGGAGCAAAGAGAGCGAGTGGTAACTGCGACACCATAAACACCGAAGCCGAAGAAGCGTCGTGGCGGTAAACTAGCGCAGGACAGGAAACGCCTAGCATACCTGAGGGCACTGGTACGAGAGACCACTAATCCAGTTCCATGGGAGGCATCACGCAGAGCATGGGTAGAAATAGGGAGCCTAGAAAACGGCTGGAACAACGTAGATCGAAAGGAAGAGCGCGACAACAGGTGTAAAAATTTCCAGGATGCAGAAAAATTATACTTTAAGAATGGAGACAGTTGTAATGAGTAATTAATGAAATAAATAAATGCAATAAATAAGTTAAGAATGGGTTTTTTTTAATATAGTCGAAAGCTAACTCATAAGAAGCAGACCGCTTATTCATTTTATTAAATGAAATGAAAATAAGTGGATATTTGTTGTATAATATGAACGTGAAGCGAAACTCAAGAGTGGCGTCGGCGCCTGCTTGAGATCACATTTCAGCGCACAAGTTACTGTGTTTTTTTTTATTGTTTTGCTTGTTAGCGCGTCAGAGCGGAAGCGTTTGCAAAATTGTAAGCGTGGGGTTTTTGTTTTGTGGGTTTTATTTCGTTCGACTCTGAGGAGAAAGTCAAGCAATTCGACGCTCGTTTTAATGCAGCCACTGTCGCTGGCCTTGATTTTGTTATTCCGAAAGGGAAATTAGGTCAGTAGTAGCAATTAAGAGGATTGCTGATTGCTGCAGCTTTGCTAACCAGTCAGGTTAAATGCTACTTAATTGAAAATTTTAAATGTATGAGAGGAAAAAAAAATTAAAAAAAACGAAAAGCAATGTAAATAATGGCCGAGTCGTTTCAAGAACAAGCATATATAGAATTAGAGAGAAGAGGAAAACAGACGGCTAAAACAAGAAATAGAATTAGCTAACGATCAGACTCTATACCATAAAGAAGCTACCGCTGTTATAGTCAGTCCGAAGGAATATAACTAAATTTCATTTCCTACGTTTATGCAATCAGGGGCAGATCAAACCAAGATGGGTATAGCAGAAATCGAGAAAATAAGCAGTCTTGTACCTCTGTTTTCAGGGACGAGATCACCCGACTTGAGAGGGGAGGTCTACAACTTCATAGATGGGTGCGAATTAGCTCAGAGGGGCATCAGCAATGCAGAAATGCAAGATTTCATTGCTTGCGTGAAACAGAGGCTTCACGGTAGTGCGTATACACTATTGAGGGGGAAGCAAGTCACCACGACAGAAACGCTATACACTGGCATAAAACAAGCGTACCTGCCATTAAAATCACTGGACACTGTGATGGCGGAGATACAGATGACTGTTCAATCTCCGATGGAAGGCATCAGGGAATTCGCTGAAAAACTAATTGATTTACGAACGCAGGCGGAAGACTATATATCGGACCATTATAAGGGTTCAAGGGATCAGGCTCTTCGAGAGGAGGTAGCTGCCTCAATAACAAGGACTTTCACATTAGAGGACTCTACCATGAGGATGAGACTGGTAGGTTCCTCGGAAACAAATTTGGAGAAGTTGGTAGATCTGGCACTAAATTTGTATGAAGTTGTTAGCAGATCACACTTCAGCCAAGGGGGTTGGCCAAGTACACAAGGGAAGCGAATAGCTGGTATGAATCCGTATGGGAGCTGGGAGATTCCACTTATGTACAGCCCAGAAATAATTTCGCAATATAACCAAAAGCGACAAATGAATACCGTTCGAGTAGTCGAATGGAGCTGAATTTATCAGAAAAAGGGGGCAGTCCCATGCGTGCAGAACGCAGCGACAACCCCAAACTTAAGATTGTGTGTAGTTTCTGCAGCAAGAAAGGCCATACCAGGGATGAATGTTTGATAAGGAAAAATGCACCTTATTGCGAGAAATGTTTGGTTTACGGTCATGAGCCAGACTGGAGGTGCGGCAATCAACGGACACAGGACCACGGATCAAATAACACCACGAGAGAGCCATTTAATGATTACCGAGATCAGTCGAACCGGAGAGTGAAAGTGCCACAAAGGAACCAACCACAGCGGAATTGGCATCCGATGCAACAGAAGAGTCAGAGAAGGTTCGAAAACACGAATTCGAATGCTTCAAACAGTATGCAAAGGAATCAGGGTGCGGGGAACACATCGGACAGAGCGAACCGAATAGTGTGTCATTGGTGTCATTGTATACGTTACCAATTTCGTCGAGTGAAGGAGTAACTGTAAGTCCGACATCGGAAGCGATTGTGGACACGTTACCAGCCTCAATAACTGAAGTAGTAACAGTAAGTCCTACGTCTGAAGAGATTGTGGATACGTTGCCAACTTCATCCAAATTAAAGAAAGCTAGAAAGGCGGGAAATACAACAAAAACGGTGGCCAAAGAGAGAATTTCTTTTCCTGAGCTGCCAAATCGAGGTGTGAATGCGAGTGTTCACGTTCATAACATGAATAATGAAAATAAAAAGATTGAGGTAGAAGTGTCTAACCGGGAGCAATCTAATTTGAATGACGTGTTTATTGAGTTGCCTTGCGAAGAGGCCAGAAATAAAAAACTCATTCTGCTAGTTGATACAGACGCCAACAAGAGCTTACTTAAAGATAATATTGTGAATGAAGTTCTCAACGTTGACACAGGTGACATGCAAACAGTAGTGCACAAGAAGAGAATTCCACCAGTAATATACCAGGGAAAACTGGTTAATCTGAAAAAGGATAAAATTTTTGTACCCGTATTAGAATCAAGCGGACATGATTTCGCCTTTAACCAACATTTCGCATCGGATTTCACAAATATTAATAACTTGCAGTTAAGAAAACAAGCTAATATGAATTACATGACGATACATGTGAACAATCGAAGAAGACAAATTAGTAGAAGACTAGAATTTAAATCCAAAAAAAAAAAAAGGAGTTTAATTAATAAAAATTGTAAATAGTATTGGTCTTAAGACCATTAGAGTTAGATTTATTTATTTCATTACGACCTACCAGGCTTAGCCTTTACAGGTTACCTTACACTACTTAGAATCTATTTTAATAAATAATTATACATTAAAGTACTCGTTAACTTTCTTAAGGAACAAATTTCTACCCTCATCAAAATCCACAATGTGTAAGAGTGAATTGCATATTGACGTAAATTTGTGAATGGGTTCATTTGCTCCATATATCGTTCTATGAGTATCGTTATAAAACAAGGCATGATTTCTTAAAGGCCTTGCTGGTACATGAAAAGACAAAAGCATTAAAAGCTCAGGTGAGTCAATTTTATTGTCGCAAATGTCTTTTATGAGAAGAACGCCCTGCACTTTCCGCCTATTAGAAAGATGTTGCAAGCTTAAAAATCTGCATCTTACTATATATCAAAAGATGGCATACAATCACTAGAATAAAACCTGCGGAGTGCATATTTAGTGAATTTCTTTTGAAATCCTTTCTAAACGATTGGAATGCGTTACAAAACTAGAATCCCAAATTATACAGGCGTACTCCAAAAGAGATCGAACTAAACTACAGTAAATAGTTTTTAAAGTAAGCGCATCTAAAAAATCTCTCGAATTACGTTTAATAAATCCAAGTTTAGAATTTGCTGCAGATATAACATATTCCCTGTGAAAAGAAAACGTGAATTTAGAATCAAAGTAAACACCCAAGTCTTTCGCTATGTCAACTCTATTAAAAGAAGCAATGCTGTTATAAAAATAGTTGTAAACAACCGGACAAATTTTCCGCGAAAAGGTGATAATACTACATTTCGAAAAATTCAATACTAACCCGCTACGTTCGCACCAACCCGATAGGGAGCGTATATCCTGTTGAAAATTTATGCAGTCGCTAACAGACTTAATAATAGAAAATAATTTAAAATCATCGGCGTACATAAGGCAATTGCAATACTTTAGATCTTGAACCAAATCATTAACATATAATATGAACAATAAGGGACCTAAATGACTGCCCTGCGGAATACCAGAATGTATTGAAATCGGTAACGAAACACAGTCGTCGATTTTAATAATCAGCTTTCTATCTGATAGGTAAGATTTCAACCAAATCAAGGCAGCTGAGTGAACTCCCAGGTTTTCCAATTTAATGAGTAGCAATTCATGACTTAAACTATCAAATGCTGTCATAAAATCAGTATACAACGCATCAACGTGAAACCTATTTTCAATAGCGTTAATTACGAAGTTTCAGAATATGGCCAAATTAGTACACGTAGATCTTCCCGGGTAAAAGCCATGCTGATTCGTAATAATATACGTCTTAGAAGACGTAAACAAATATCTGGCAACCAATTTATCTAGAATTTTTGGAATGATCGATTGCTTAACGATTGGTCTATAATTAGCTACTAAATGCCTTAGGCCAGATTTAAATATTGGGGAAACAAACGATACCTTCCACTCCGGGAGAGCACACCCTATTGCAAGGGATTTATTAAATAAAATTGTTAAGGGAACATGGAGAGTATTGGTAAAAAAAAAGGCGGCAGCAAGTCATAGCCCGCTCCTTTAGATATATCTAGACTTGATAAAGACTCAAACACATCCTCTTCAGAAACTGTCATACAACCAATATCGACCACTTGTCGTAATTTAGGAAAGCCTGATTGATTCAATTCTTTTGAAGCTCTCGTAAATAGACCCAAAAAACTTGGCGAAAAGCTTACATGTTACATGACTTATTATTCGATGGCGAAAAGCTTACATGTTACATGACTTATTATTCGAGATCAACCCATTAAACTCCATGGAGCTAGGAAGTCCATTAAAATTGCGCTTTGTATTAAAGTACACCCAAAACGACTTAGGGCAACTTTTTATTTTAGCTTCCATTGTACTAACATAATTCTTATGCAGAAAATTGGAAAGAAATTCAAATTCCCTTCTACGCTGTTTAAACATGGCTTCATCTTCGTGGGAGCATGTCCTTTTAAATTTCTTGTGAGCCTTATTCCTTAAGTTCTTCAGTCTCAGTAAACCGATAACTAGAATCTTCAGTCATGACGGCTATAATTAATTGCTCCACATCGATTTGCTCATGTGATACTTTCAATTCCCGGCTGAGTAACGTTGAAGCAACTGCTACTAAAAGACCTCCACCTCTACTTATTCCAGAATGCAGTAATCTGTCTCTCCGGAATACATTTTAGTATCCATCAAACAGCTCACTTGATATGAAATTTGATGTCAACCATGTCTCCACGAGTATTATAATGTCGAAGTCATGAGAAGCCGCAGCCAAAAACAATTCGTTTGTTTTTGTACGCAGTCCGCATACGTTATGTAGATAAATTGAAAGTTCAAGCTTCTTCCGTCGCTGCTCACCGGTATGCTGTACAGAGGCGGGTACGGTCAATTCGCCAGAGGTAAAATAGCTTGAAAACAAAGAATCATTTAAACATTTAGTAGGAGCGATGATATTTAGTCCACTATTGGAGTTGCTTCGATTTCCGTCCGAGAAGCAGTAGTTCCTGGTGGCACTACATTTTGGAAAATATGTGCAGTTGTCTGCTCCGGTGGAATTGTGGTGATAGCAGCACCTAAGTTTTTTGGCTTAGATACAAAATGACTTAACCTCACAGATAGAGGCCAGACTGAACATCTGCCACCAGTGTTTTACGTGGGCACCTGCCTTGAAGGCCTAATCCCACGGTATGAGCGGTCACATACTTGCTAGTTGCTTAAGAACAACCACGCTCCTAATTATTCGCTTTGAGAGCAACTCCACCAAATCATCCTTGGATGTTTTTAGGTATCATGCCAGCTTCATGATCCATTTAATATTAAGGAATCTCTTATACATGCCTACACTCATGTATTTTGGATCCCTTCTCGCAGTTCCAGATCTCCACATCAACCCTTTCGGATACTTGATGCAGATCTCCTTCCCCACGATGAGGATCCAATCTGTTATACAGATCTTTTTATACATGGTATCATGTACACCACTCATGATACCATTTTCATGGTAACATGCCGTGCACATGTACCATTTTCTATTCTAATTATAACTCGCTTTTTAAATTTTTTGGGATATATTATTTATACATGGTATCATGTACACCACTCATGATACCATTTACATGGTAGCATGCCGTGCACATGTACCATTTGCCACTTTCATTGTGAAAAATTTTTAACGTGATTTGGGCCCTCCCCCGGCTCAGGACACCCATATTACCCCTTGCGGAAATAACACGGATGCCCATCACCAAGATCGGACCCATTTCATATAAATCTGTTTTATACATGATCAAACGACTCGCGCCGCTTCATCATTTACTCATTCGATTATATGTATTTGTGTAACACACATATATTAGTAAAAGGATTATACATGGTATCATGTTTGCATAGACCTCACAATACCATTTTTATAACATCCTCAAATATGAGGAGTTACTATCATCACTCCAATTTAGTACCTTTTCGGGTCTATGTGTATCTGCATGGGATACAACCCGAGCGCAGGTTAGACGCCTAGCATATAGCAACCACAACCCCTGCGAGTCCAACACCAACCAATGAGAACCGATGCGTCCACCACGTCAATAGTGGCGACCACACCGGGGGCTTAGTCTCATTCCCACAGTACCTGTTTAAACCCTGGTCTGGGCCGACCGTTGATCTCATCGGTCCAAGCATCCGAAGAGCGGTCGAAATGTAGCCGTCAAGTTAGTAACTCAATCTTGACGGCTATTATTTTTATTTGCTACAGGTATGCCGGATTAAGCATATTTAGATGCATAACCGACATACCTTAAGTATTTATATATATATTTTGATCCTGGGGCACCACACCCAGGATCCATAAATGGATCCCGGGGCACCACACCCAGGACCATTTGGCCTTCCAGCATCAGCCAGCACTACCTGTTTCCAGCGGGAACCTCTAGGAGGTTGCTGAATCGGCACTTCCATGCTCTCTCCGGAATCAGTGTGTCTGGCGCACCACGCCAGGAGGGGTAACGTGGGGCTCTGCACACCTTTCCGTGAAATCAATGAAGTCCACTTTTCACTAAGCGTTACACCATAGCATAGTATGTGGCTCTCCTGCTCAATATGATTCCATACGAGCATGGAGACAGCCGGGATTTCACCGACCTACCACCTAGACTATGGGAAGCCGTCGTTACTCCATGCAACCGCACTGACCCCACACCGGAGAGAACAATGGTTCTCCCACCAAAAAGGCGAATGAGTTCTATGGCAGACGAGAGCCAGACTGAACAATCGAAAGCCTTACTAAACAGATGTGCCGGAACTCCAAGTTTAAAATTTACGAAGCGCAATTTGGCCAGGTCCGCCTCCTTCTTCGCCAACTTTACGCACGAAAAGACTACAGCCTCCACACCAAGCGCCTTGGAAATATGATTTATAAGCGCCTCTGGTTCAGTATTAACGGAAAACTTGGAAATGTGTATGAACTTTTTTGCATGAACAACATCAAGGGTTTGAGTAAGAGGACCAGTTCCAACAAGAGATTTGGCATTTGCCGCCCGAGTTCTCTTTTTCTTCCTTACAGTTATCCACTTGTTCGCTTCACCTCTCTCATTCTCAATAACGCCTACGATATTTTCAGCATGTTTACTTGCTGTTTGAGAACATATTGTTTGAGAACATTTCGGAATCTCAGCATTTATTGCGTCCTCTAACTTCCTCGCTTCCGCTTCTCTGTAGCTATTTTCTTTAGTATGAGAACGCTGTGTAGCCTCTACACCCAAATTTCTCTGCGCCTTAGCTGGCTTAACCGCGCTCTGCACTAAGGCTCTCTTAGAAATTTCACATATACTGCTTTCGAGAACCGCTAACTTAGCTTGCATCTCTTTAAATTGCTGTGAGAGCTGCTCGATTTTGTTCTGAGAGTCGTACGAAACAACAATGCAAGAATCACATTGCCAAATTAAATTCGGCGTATTTAATAAAATTTTAGTTACATTTTCTGACAAGCCAATACAGCCCGTATGAAAAACACGACCACAAATCGATGCACATTGCACTCGGTCGAAAGTCTTAAAACGAAAATTGGAATCATTGGCATTTACTTCGCCTTTACATTTTCCACAAAATATCTTCATGATCGCAAAACCGGTCCGCACAGTAGCAATGCACAATGAGAACTGAATGAATAGATATATTAGAGTTAATAATAAAAAATTTTATTAAAACTATAATAATAATGTTAATTAAATATCGTGTATCAAAATTTGTCTCTAAGAGTCTAAACGCATTTTTCGACTATATCAATCTTTTTTTGTTTTTTATGGCAGATAGAACCAAACTCAGGGGATGCCCCCTATCCATGCAAAGCATTCGTTGGTTTAGAAGGGGAAAAGGTTAGTGGGAAAAGGTTAGTGGGAAGGGGAAAAGTGGGAGTAGTGTCGATTTACACCTCTTTTAAAAGCTTCGACGTTATAAGTGGATGGGAAAACATGCGCATGGAGACTATTCCACAATTTAATTGCGCGACCGAAAAACGAATTCTCGCGGTAGTGGGTAGTGCGTTGGAATCGAGACGTAAAAGGGGTGCACCGCTCTGGAAAGCCGATTAGATCTGTTGAATACCTGAACCGAAGGGATCAGGCTGACTACTTCAGAGGAACAATTACCATTAAAGTATCGGTAGAATAAGGTTACATACCCCACATCCCGACGACATCCCAAGGTTTCAATAGAGCTGGATACCCTACTGTCCCCTATAAGTTTTATCGCACGACCTTGTATACGGTCCAGAAGCTGAAGATATGTTTTCGAAGCTCCAGACCAAATATGCGAGTTGTACTCCATTTTCGGACGGATATAAGTGGTGTAGATACAACGAAGGTCGGTTGGAGTGAAGTATTTCTTGCACCGCTTTAAAAAGCCTAAGCACTTGGCTGCTTCTTTCGACACATCAAAAATGTGATCGTTCCAACGAAGATCGCATTGTATTGACATATCCAGAACATCAAGAGCCTCCGACTCATTAATATCCATACCACCCATATTTAACGGTGGGAAGTTGTCGCCCGCCAGACGCTTGTGAGTCAGCAAACAGCATGGGGTCTTCCGCGCATTAAAATCGACCCGATTCGCTTGACCCCACTCCTGGATTTTGTTGAGGTCAGATTGGAGTGTGTCATTCATAATACTGCGTTTTCTATTAATCTCCAGAATAGAGGGACGCCTGGAGAATGAATATGAATGACAAATGCTGCTGTCATCAGCAAACGAGTAGACGGGGTTTGATGTCAATGACAGAAGGTCATTGATAAAAATGAGAAAAAGTGTAGGAGACAGGACCGAACCCTGCGGAACTCCAGCATTAATGGAGTGTTCTTCGGAAGCAAAGCCGTCTATTACAACCCGAATATAACGGCTGCTGAGGAAACTCGATATCCATCGAGTGAAAGTATTACCAACACCATAAGCAGTCAGTTTAGACACGAGTGCTTTATGCCACACCCGGTCAAATGCCTTGGAGATATCCAGAGCAACAACCTTGCTCTCACCGAACCGGTGAATGCAACTGCTCCACCGCTCAGCGAGAAACGCCATCAGATCGCCGGTGGAGCGGTGAGCACGGAAACCGTACTGGCGATCGCTGACCAATTGGTTGCCCTCTAGATACCTCATCAAGTTAAAATTTACAACGCTCTCCATAACTTTGGAGAGCACTGAACAGATTGCAATGGTCCGGTAATTAGCAGGATTCGTAGCTTCACCTTTTTTAGGAACTGGCTGCACATTGGCAATCTTCCAGGAATTAGGAAAAACTCCTGAAGGGAACGATAAATGAAACAGATTGCGCAATGGGCGAGCCAGTGTTGAGGCGCACTTTCTCAACACGTGGGCTGAAATGCCATCCGGTCCCGAGGATTTATTTACGTTGAGGTTTACAAGCACTCTTTTAACAGCCCGCGTTCGAAAGTGCATCTCAGGCATAATATGAGACACACCATCGATCACGGGTAGTGGTTGGCTACTCTCAGGAAGAGAACTGAAAACTTTTAGCAAAATTTTGGCTAATAAGTTTGCCTTATCAACCGAGTGAGTGAAGATCTGATCATCCTTGAGGAGAGTTGGAATAGACGATCGCGTCTGATTCTTCACCCTCCCCACGAACGACCAAAAAATCTTACTACCCTTATGGTATTGAAAAACCCTACGTCTAAGGCGCTGCTCGTAGAGAGCTTTTTCGCGCTTTAGAGTGGCATTGCACCTATTTCTGGCCTGATTGCGCAGCAGTTTAGTATCAGCAGTTTTGTTTAAACGCCAATTCCTAAATGCTTCCTCTTTGGACCTGAACGCTTGTCTGCAAGTCGCATTAAACCAGGTATGGTCTTTTGGTTTAATAGAAATTCTTTTATTGGGTATGAAAGACCTCATACCAAATAAAATTATATTTTCTACCAATTTTGCTGCAGCATTTATGTTTCTATCCCTGAAACACAATTGCCAATTGAAACGGCTGAAAAAGGAGTTCAGCGCATCCCAATTTGCCTTCTCATAAAGCCATACTGTTCGCTTCGTAGCTGGCTGTTGAGCGGATTCAAGACTAGAATATGGGAAGGTAGCAGAAATTGTAGCGTGGTCCGAATTACCAAGAGGTGCAAGAACATTCACATCATACTTGCTGTGATGTGAAGTTAGAAAAAGGTCCAGAATATTATGGTTTTGCCCATCAACGCAGGGAAAGTGCGTTGGTTCCTCCACTAATTGAGTCAAATTATTGGACTCAGCAAATAACTCAACATACAAACCCTCGGGTGTCGTGTGACTCGAATGACGTAGCCAATTGGAATTATGAACATTGAAATCACCAGCAACAACAATTTCACTGTTAGGATACGATTCCAGGATTTTAGAAATCGAATCAGAGAGACTGTCCAGTTTATCAAAAGTTGGCCGGTTGGTCTCTAGACCCGGACTTCTATAAAAGAAGCAGAAGTGCAGGATGTGCGACTGGATTTTGAACTTAACTCACATGGAGCTAAATTCGGCATCCGTCGTGCAAAGGTGTTGCTGACACTGGTACGCAACATCACTGCGAATATATAAGGCGAGGCCTCTGTGTGATGAAAATAATGGCAGTAAGTGGTACCCAGGCAAGTGAAAATCCAGTGGATTTGCACCCTCAGACACCTGGGTCTCACCCAGTGCCATTATATGCGGTTGGTGTGTACAAACATACGCATAGACCGCGAAGAAATTCTTCCTCAAGCCACGCACATTTGTGGAGTCTATACGAAATTTTGTCATCGCCACCCATTGTAAAGAGGTATAAAGTCAGCTGCACAAGCGGTCAAACCTACACTGCAGGCAAAGCAAAACGCGACAAGTGTTATGCCTTTATCTTGCCACGCTTCAGCCCACGGTGCACTCACAGCCGCCTGTAAATTTAGTCGAAACAATGTGGAAATATGAAAAATAGATCAATTTAATATGTGAATACATATTACACAGTACATTACTTAAAGAATCAAACCAATATGTAAGACATATTGGACGCGAGGTAAAAGTAATCCCGTTCTATTTTAGCGAATTTAATTCGTTTTACTCTATATGTATTAGATATTTTCTAGCTAATTTAGGATAGTCGAATTCAACTTTAGTTCATTCGCTGGAAATTGAGCCGAGAAGAAGGCAATCCTCACCAATTCAAAGGATATGACATTGGCAAAGATGGCCTAAAACAATGTCCAACGATTCGAAAACTTACTTACAAACTAACCCTAAATGTTGAAAAAAGAAAACGAGAAAAAAGAAAAGAAAAGAGAAAAACAAAAATTAAAACGAAAAACATAAAGAAAAAAGTTATATTAAAATAAGAACAAACTTGAGTTTAAAAAAAAAGAAAAAATATAGAGAGAGAAGATGTGGAGTAAAATAAGAGAAGAAAAAACTGAAATATAAAAAACAGGTTTAAGAAAAAAAGAAAGACAAGAAAATAAAAGAGAGAAAAATTTTTTACTAAACAACTAATTTAAACTAACCACTAACTTTTATAACTTTTAGCTACGTGCATTTCAATAAGCAAAAACTTGCTTACTTAAACGCAAATTACAACATTTGTACAAGAAAGAGTACAAATTACCTCGTTGCTCCAAAACAGCAACGTCCCAGGTTTTTTGTTTTTTTTAAACTGAAGGAATTCAAACCAGAGAAAAACAAAACCTGAGGAAGAATTGTTTCAAGCCACCTTCAGGGCATTGCACTTAGTAATTAAAATTATGCTTGCAAAGCATTTATTTGCAACCATCAAAATATAAGAAAATAGAAAAAAAAACCTTTCAGCAAGCAAGAAAATATGCTTACTAAAACGATGTTAAAACGAGTAAGAGAAAAACAAAATTATATCGTAACTAATTGTAATTAAATTGAAAAATAATGTATAGTATCATTTTATGGAATTTTCAAGTAGATTTATTATTAGAAGCTTATATTTAATGAAACTACTATTAAATAAATTGTATAGTTTTAAGTTGAAAATTTGTATTAAATATAATTAAAATTCGATATTACAGTATGTACCTGCTAATTCGTAGCATTATAACAATAATTAAAATTAAGACAGAACCTCAACAGCATCGAGCAAGCAGCTACAACAACCATACCAACAGCGAACAAGCAGCAACAACAATGGCGACAAAAACCCCAAAACTCGCATGTCGCTGATATGCTGCCGACTTGATCCAGAGATGTCAATCGCGTTTTTTCCGGAAACTCTAAAATTTGAATGCCGCTACGTACCAATTAATTTCCTGGATGTCGTCACAAATCTGAGAGGCAATAAACAAACCACACCACAGTTTATCTCGGGACAATAAGTCATCTTTGACACCGAACCAGGGTACAGCTTAGAGAGCACATGGAAACAAGTCCAGGAGCTGCGTGACTACACACACAACAACCACAACCCCAACACACGTGAACAACGAGGATACACTAAAGTAGAACTTAAGGTAGATAATATTAGATATTAAGGTAGATAATATTACTGAATTAAAATAAACCACTCCTGTATCATATTGTACAGAAAAAATTAATATCGCTTCACGATGTTAATTTTTTCTTTCCCTAAGGGTGGAGGGATGTTGTATGTCGCATTCACACCGTCAAGGCAAGAACATTGGCACTTGTTAATAACTCAGTTAGTGAGTCAAGGTCAAGTTCAACCTTTAGTGCAAGCCAAGCATTTTGTTTTGGGAAGCTCGAAAGCCAAGCTAGCAACACTGTACGTGAGATATTCCACATTGTAGTTTTTGATTTTCGATCTTTGACTATTAACCACGGAATGAGTATGGTGAAAAAGTAAGGCTAAGCTCACACGACGATCACTTGTCCAACAAGAATTAAATTTGTTGCTTGTAAAAGAGAAATGAACAATTTGTGAGAGCCAAAATGAACACAATTTACCGCAAACACTTGGTCAATTTTTGATGCAGCTCTAGACCTGACTCACACGATCAAGACTCAACTGTTGCATTATAAATGCTTTTTTGTACATCAGAGCAGAAGAATACGGAAATATTGTAGTTGTGTAGTAAAGTATGCGTGCAAAGAAACTTTTCTGTGAACATCGTTTCATGCGTAAAATGGATTTGCTGATAATTTGGCTTTTCACCCTTTTGTTTTCTATATGTTTAATTCGAAAATGTTCACAATGTTTATTCACTCAGTTCACAATTTAAGATTAATAATTTAAAATAATTCCTTAAGTTCAATAATAGTATATGTTCCTTAATTATCCGCTGATGGCACTCGCTGCATTTGCCTCTGAACGCGTTCGTGGTTTTTAAGCAAGAGACTGTGTGGGTCCAGCGACGATCGCTGGAAGCCGGTCAAACCGCGCCAGTTGCCGCGGAGAGAGCCCGCAGCCGGGCTTACGCTCACGGGAGAGGCGCCCCTCACGACCGGCAGGCTGACAGGAGAGAGACTGGAGTGTTCACTCCTGACACCCTACCGATCGATGAGGGAGCACCTCTGACGAGCGGCAGTTGGCGTTAACATACCGCCCGCCTTGCAGGACTGCAAATCCCCAAACCCCGACAACTGGCGCCGTGCCTCGTCTCCGGTCTAGTGGAGGAGCGTGTGGTGCGCATCCCCGCACTTGCGGCAGCGCATGGGGCTCCGACACTCAACCAATCGGTGCGACCGCGCCAAACAGTTGCGGCACATGTGTCTTGCGGATGCCGTTAAATTCCGCTGCGCTGGTGTCTGCTGCAGAAACAGCCGACAACGGCACAACACATGCCGCCCCGTACACAGGGGACAGCACAGCTCGCGCTCGCGGCCCTCCGTAGGAAGCCGCTGGGCTGGCGGGCACCAGGGGGCTGGACGGCCTGGAGGCGCGTGTCTTGGGGCCGATGGTGCTGATGGAGCCGGCGGTGCTGGTGGTGCACGTCGCGGCGCCGGTTCTGGTGGAGCAGGCCGCAGACGTCTCGGGGCCGGTGTGGGTGCTGAGAGCGCACGTCTCCGAGCCAGCTCTGGTAGTGGACGTTGCTCGTGGCGCGGCGGATACCGCACCGACATCGTGCGAACTCGCAGACTTCCGCGATCTCGGAGGTCTTCGTGATAGATGGGCATCTGTTCTGGGGCCGGACCGAAGGAGGCTTCCTCAGGCCGGACGAGAGAACTCCGGAGAGCTCGGGTTGGCAGTGTGGGCGGGCGTCGTGTCGTGGCAAGCGCTTGTGCCTCGTCGGCCGAGACGTCGAGCACCAGGGCGTCAGCCGTTGGGGACAGCTCCCGAGGACGGTGGGCAGCAATAGGCGGCGCGGCGGCGCAGAGGGGCACCGCCCCGGGTGGTGCCAGCAGACGCCCTCTTCGGGTCCGCGCATATTGCCAGCGGATTAAATACATGTGGGCTCTGTAATGAGAAAATGTGTTAATAATGGGCTGTCATGTACAGGGTTCGTTGCTTGTTCCGATGTAGGATGCAAGGCTTGCAGGTATGAGTCGTCGTTTTGGTAAGGTTGTAACCTTGGGGATCCAGAATTGGGTACGGACCAGACGAAGAACTAATTTTCGTGTATAAAACGAATGAGCAATCGCGAGAATTGGCAGCCGTATGGCAGAATAATCGGGTGCCGTTCGTCGAAAGGCAAGTTGGGACACGAGGACAATCGCCCGCCAACGCGCATCGTGTTATCCGTGTGGAGAAAATGGGTTCAACGAAAGTAAACTGCTTTTAGATCGCAGCATCGTGTGGTGTACGAGAGCGGCGTACTCATCCGTAACATGAGTCTTCTGGCAGGAGATCGCGAGGCAGCGTTTAGTTTCCTTGATTTCTCCCGGTGGGAGGTGCAGGTTGGGGTGCGAGTGCAGGTGACGCTGAGCTGGATGAGCGTTGTGGAGAAATCGATATACGTATGAGTATACACGTGGGGCTCGTGGCAGCGACGAAAATCATTCGAGAGGATCCTCATCGGTAGCGCAATGGGTGTGCAGCGTTGTGACAGCTTTCTACTCGTTTGGTGACATATTCGTCGTAGGCGCGGAATTCGGGCCAGCGATTCTTGTCATGGGCGAGCCAAGCAGGTCCACTCCACCAGAGGGTGCTCTCAGCGAGATCTTGGGGCGTGGCACCGCGACTGGCTAAATCCGCGGGGCTGTCCTGGGAATCCACATGAGACCATTGCGACTGTGGTACCTTCTCGATGATTTTGGCAACTCGATTTGCCACGAACGTCGCCCAAACGCAGGGGGATTTCTTCAGCCAGGCCAAAACAATGGTGGAGTCGCTCCAACAGTAGATCGTGTAATGGGGCAGCTGCAGCGTGGGCACGAGAGTGTCGATCAACTCAGCTACTAAAGTGGCTCCGCACAATTCTAACCTGGTGAGACAAAGTTTTAATTGGGGCTACACAAATTTGGAAGTACAAAAGGAAAACTTGGACTTCCTGAGCGACCGTGATGCGGGCATAGATGACTCGTGCGTAGGCCCTTTCTGAGGCATTGCAAAAGGCAAAAGGCATAGAGTGCGGCTTTCTGGGCCGTACTTCACCCATCGCGGGATGCGGATGGCGCGGATGTGCTGGTAATTCTGGAGAAAACTTAACCAGTTAGCGTGAGTTACCTGAGGCAGAGTGTCATCCCAGTCGATTTTGTCCAACCAGACTTGCTGAATCAGAATCTTTGCTGCAACGATGATCGGAGCCAGCTAACCGGCTGGGTCGAACAGCTTGGCGACCAGAGACAACATATCTCGTTTCGTGTACGCAGCTTTGATGGCGATGGCTTGGACATCGAAGTAGAACTCATCATGGGTCGCGTTCCAGCGAATTCCAAGCATTTTGGCGGTGCTGGAATCTTCTGGCGTCAGAAAATCGGAATGGAGCAGATGGGATGCCGGTAAGTCTGCCAGAATGCCTTTATGGTTGGCAGTCCACTTGCGAAGTGAAAAACCTGCTGAGTCGAGAGCCGCTATGAGTTGGTCACGGGTCTGGGTAGCTGTCACCAGGTCATGCGTGCCTGCTAACACATCATCCACGTACATGGAATGCTGTAGAATGTGTGCTGCAAGCGGGAACTGGGGCTTCACGTCGTCTGCCAATTGAAGAAGGGTGCGTATTGCCAGGCACGGGGCGCAATTAACTCCAAACGTTACGGTTTGAAGCTCGAAGTCGATAAGTTCGGACTTGTACGGGTCTCGGAAGAGAATGCGCTGATATGGTGTGTGCCTTGGGTCGACCAATATTTGGCGATACATTTTGAATGTCTCGAAGCCCCTGATCGGAGCGTGTCTGGAAAGCCGACTTTAAAGGCAATGGCGCGATGTAGCGGCCGTCATCGCGTCTTCGCGTATTTTTCTTCGCAAAAATTTTCGGAGTGGGATAGCAATCTAGTTTTGGGAAGTTCCTCCACCTCCCAAAAACGTTCGAACTGTTGTTCGAAGGTGACTTCGTTGTGTAAGCCACTTTTAGGGGTGCCGTGGCAGATTGTGTGTTGGGAACCGGGCCGGTTAGGATCCAACCGAACACGGTTTGCTGAGCCATGAGGGTGCCCAGCACTTGGCGGCGGATGCCGTCCAGCAGGATTGCTGGGTATAAATCGGCTCCGATGAGGACGTCGACCTGCTCGCTTTTGGAGAAGTTGACATCGGCGAGCTCGATGTCTTGAGGGAGGCCACTGAGAAGTGACCTGTCTAACGAGTGGGAGGGCAACCGCCCTGTGATTTGTGGGAGCACGAGCGCCGTCACGTTAACTTGAAAGTTGGGATCAAGTGGCGAATTCAGCAGAAAATCGCTCGACCTTGATATTTTTGCAGCAACAGTCTCGTTGGGACCTGAAACTACAGCTGTAGTTGTCTGCACTGGGAGCTCAAAGAGCTTTTGTATGCGCTCAGAGATGAACGACACTTCGGATCCAGGATCAATCAAGGCGCGCGCGATGTAACATGTACCGTGATGGCGTATTGTTACCATAGCAGTCCCTAACAGTACCTGTTTTGGTGCTTTCGCGAAGCACACCTGATGCGTGTCCTGTGGATTTCGCTGTTGCGCGGGGGGAGAAGTGGACTGTATATGCGTGGGAGGTCGCATCGAAGGATGCGGCCCTTCTTGCTGAGAAGCATGATGAGTCGATCCGGGAATAAAATTCGAATAGGCAGGGGCTTGAGCACGCGGAGCGTTTTCAAACCGCCGCATTCGAGGAGGATGGAGCGTTCTCACGATGCAAGAGGGTGTGATGCCTGCTATTACAATTGATGCAATTAAATCTGCTTGGACAGCTTTTCACGGAATGAGATCTGGCCAAGCAGTTGCTGCACAAGCGGTTTTTCTGAACGGTATTCAGCCGCTGTGGAACGGGCAAGCTGAGAAACTGAGAACAGGATCTCAGCCTGTGCTGCTTCTGGCAAAGAGGGCAGCTATCTTGGGACACCTTCAACTGGAAGGTGTTGACGCGTTTAGAGGCTGGAGCTGAGTGAGTCGGAGCTGGGAGCTGTGTTGACTTCGATGCGGGTGTGCACTTAATATCTTGCACCGTTTCAAGGGTCTGGAAGCGATGCGTGAGAAACGCATCCAGATCTGTCCATTTTGGGATCTCCGTTTTGTTCGTGAGAGATTGTTCCCAAAGGGAAAGCGTTGCTTCTGGGAGCTTGCTGGAACACAAAAAGACGATTATCGCGTCCCAATGCGAGGTATCGACACCTTGTAGCGCGAGTGCGGCGAGAATATTATTGATTTCGCGCTGCAAGTCTTTAATAGCGCCACCGGTTTCCTTCGTGATGGGGGACAGGCTGAAGAGCTTCTTCAAATGGGCGTTGGTGAGGACGCGCCCGTTCGCGTACCTGTCGGACAGATTTTTCCACGCTTGGGCAAAAACTTCATTCGTGAGAGGGGATTTCTGCACGATTTCTTTAGCTTCGCCGGTAGTTTTTTGGTTCAGGTGGAAAAGTTTTCCAACCGGCGCAATTCTGGTGTTCTTGATATAAAGGGCCGTGAACATATCCCTAAAAGAGGGCCACGAGAGGTAATCGCCGTGGAAGGCTTGGGTGTCGCAAGGGGGCAAGCTGATGTTGTAGCCAGATGCTGGCATTTCAGCTGCTGCTGTATTGAGTGCGGAAGAAGTGAGACGAGTTTTTCGGCATGCGCCGATTTTCGTGGCGCAGCGAATATAAGTTCGGTAGCAGTTGCGTTGCTTCGTCTTAATCACTTCTACGTCAGCGGGTGCGGATTCTTCGGAGGCCATCAACTGGTCTAGGCACGTGTAGTAGACTTCCTTGGTCGCCTTCCACATCGTCTTGAGCTCTTCCAGATGAGCATCTAATGAAAAGTCCGAGTGCTCCTGCTCAGGGATGGTCACGAAGTCGGCCTCGAATTCGACGATCGCGTCGGAGGCGCGTATAAATTTGTCGAGTGACGCCATTATATTTGTAGGGTTCGCTTAGGGGCGGCGAAGAAATTCGAAAACCCAAAAGAAAACGCACCGAAAAACTATTTCGGAAAAAATTGTATTTTATTTTAGAGGAAAAAAGTCAGCGAATATTTGCGCGTCGCTAGCTGATTGCGTTGGGGCTCGAGGAGCTTGCTTCCAAAAATCAACCACGCGTTGTCTCTAAAGTTGGCAACTAGTTACAAAGAGACTAGTTGCTGCGAACACTTCTGCCTACTGGGTATGCAGCTTTGCTTATTCACTGCAGGGTCACTGTTGAATTCCCAAACCCACGCTGCTTTCACACTTCTGAGAGTGCAAAACGACACGAAAACTGGTTTTTTGTTCTGTGTGCACTCTGTATGTATGGGCAGCGCAAGCAGAAGAGCGCGAGCAGAAGCAAAATGTGCACGCGTATACTGACCAGCAAAAGGTGGTGGTTTTTCGCTTTGCACTGAGCGCCGTTGCGGAGCACCCAAGTAAGTTGATACAAAAACGTGAGAGCGCGAAACCATAAGCAATCTCTCGGGAGAGCTCAGCAGAAGGCTGCTCTAAAGATTTTTTGTGCGGGAGCACGGGACTTGCTTATGCGTCAAGCGGTGAATTTTTGGAAAAAATGTGGGCTTCGCAGCAAGCGATGCTTGCGAAGACGGTCAGCAACAAAAAAACCTCAAGCCTTGGTGCTGCCGTTATTCTTGGGGACCGTTACCCACGAATCGACGATTCTCGAAGGTTTGACGGTCAAATGAAGGGTATATATATATATAAGGAGGACAGTTCCTTTGATATATATATATATATATATATATATATATATATATATATATATATATATATATATATATATATATATATATATATATATATATATATATATATATATATATATATATATATATATATATATATATATATATATATATATATATATATATATATATATATATATATATATATATATATATATATATATATATATATATATATATATATATATATATATATATATATATATATATATATATAAAATGTATATGGCCGGAAGGGCTCTACGGGACTAGAGTGACGGGTACGGAATCAAAGTGCACCGTGCTCACTAGCTAGTGCACGAGACGCACTTTTAAACTCGCAAGTAGACTTGCGTACAAATTCGCACAAAAGCGGTGGCCAAATTAAATACAACACGGTGAACTTACCGTTTCACTCGGCTAGGTGATTGGGGCGTCGGTGACGATTGTTCCTGGGCGTCGTTGACGATGGTTCCTGGGCGGCGGCAATCCGGCTCGTCTGGACCAAAATGTTTAATTCGAAAATGTTTACAATGTTTATTCACTCAGTTCACAATTTAAGATTAATAATTTAAAATAATTCCTTAAGTTCAATAATAGTATATGTTCCTTAATTATCCGCTGATGGCACTCGCTGCATTTGCCTCTGAACGCGTTCGTGGTTTTTATGCAAGAGACTGTGTGGGTCCAGCGACGATCGCTGGAAGCCGGTCAAACCGCGCCAGTTGCCGCGGAGAGAGCCCGCAGCCGGGCTTACGCTCACGGGAGAGGCGCCCCTCACGACCGGCAGGCTGACAGGAGAGAGACTGGAGTGTTCACTCCTGACACCCTACCGATCGATGAGGGATGTATACACTGTGCATTTCCGAAACCGAAAGTGAAAAGTTGAAAAAGTAAAGTGAAGAAATCATTAAAGGAATTTCATTATTATTATAAATAAAAAAGATATAAAAAAACGTTTACGCAAACGTAATGATTACTTTATATTTTCATATCCAAGAAGTTATGGATCTTATTTGGTCATACGTCGAAGGAAGGAAAAGTAAAAAGACAGCACAGCTCGCGGGGCTGACGGGGCTGGGGCTGGCGGGCCCCAGGCGTTCCACTGGCGGTGCTGGTGGTGCACGGTGCTGATGGAGCCGGCGGTGCTGGTGGTGCACGTCGCGGCGCCGGTTCTGGTTGGACGGCCGCAGACGTCTCGGGTCGGTGTGGGTGGTGAGAGCGCACGTCTCGGGGCCAGCTATAGTAGTGGACATTGCGCGTGGCGCGGCGGATACCGCACCGACATCGTGCGAACTCGCAGACTTCCGCGATTTCGGAGGTTTTCGTGATGGATGGGCATCTGTTCTGGGGCCGGACCGAAGGAGGCTTCCTCAGGCCGGACGAGAGAACTCCGGAAAGCTCGGGTTGGCGGGGTGGGCGAGCGTCGTGTCGTGTCAAGCGCTTGTGCCTCGTCGGCCGAGACGACGAGCACCAGGGCGTCAGCCGTTGGGGACAGCTCCCGAGGACGGTGGGCAGCAATAGGCGCCGCGGCGGTGCAGATGGGCACCGCCCCGGGTGGTGCCAGCAGACGCCCTCTTCGGGTCCGCGCTTTTTTCAGCGGATTAAATACATGTGGGCTCTGTAATGAGAAAATGTGTTAATAAGGGGCTGTCATGTACAGGGTTCGTTGCTTGTTCCGATGTAGGATGCAAGGCTTGCAAGTATGGGTCGTCGTTTTGATGAGGTTTTTCACCTTGGGGATCCAGAATTGGGTACGGACCAGACGAAGAACTAATTGGTTGCCCCCGTGTAGAGATATTTCGTGTAGAGATAAAACGAAAGAGCAGTCGCGAGAATTGACAGCCGTATGGCAGAATAATCGGCTGCCGTTCGTCGAAAGGCAAATTGGGACACGAGAACAACCGCCCGCAACGCGCATCGTGTTGTCCGTGTGGAGGAACGGGTTCAACGAGAGTAGGCTTTTAGATCGCAGCATCGCGTGGTTTTCTAGCACGGCGTACTCGTCCGCGAAATGATTCTTCTGGCAGGATATCGCGAGGCAGCGTTTCGTTTCCTTTATTTCTCCCGGTGGGAGGTGCAGGTTGGTGTGCGAGTGCAAGTGACTCTTAGCTGGATGAGCGTTGTGGAGAAATCGATATACGTATGAGTATACGCGTAGGGCTCGTGGCAGCAACGAAAATCGTTCGAGCGGATCCTCCTCGGGAGCGCAATGGGTGTGCAGCGTTTTGACAGTCTTCTGCTCCAGTGTGGTGACGTATTCGTCTGAGGCGCGGAATTCGGGCCAGCGAACCTTATCGTGGGCGAGCCAAAGAGGTCCATTCCATCAGAGGGTGCACTCAGCGAGATCTTGGGGCGTGGCACCGCGACTGGCTAAATCCGCGGGGCTGTCCTAGGAATCCACATGGAACCATTGGGACTGTGGTACCTTCTCGATGATTTTGGCAACTCGATTTGCCATGAACGTCGCCCAAACACAGGGGGATTTCTTCAGCCAGGCCAAAACAATGGTGGAGTCGCTCCAACAGTAGATCGTGTAATGGGGCACCTGCAGCGTAGGCACGAGAGTGTCGATCATCTCAGCTACTAAAGTGGCTCCGCACAATTCTAACCTGGTGAGAGACAAAGTTTTAATTGGGGCTACACGAGTTTTGGAGTACAAAAGGAAAACTTGGACTTCCTGAGCGACCTTGATGCGGGCAAAGATGATTCCTGCGTAGGCTTTCTGTGAGACATCATAAAAGGCATGGAATTCGACTTCGCTGTCGGGGGTGGAACTCACCCATCGCGGGATGCGAATGGAGCGGATGTGCTGGTAATTCTGTAGAAAACTTAACCAGTTAGCGTGAGTTACCTGAGGCAGAGTGGCATCCCAGTCGATTTTGTCCAACCGGACGTGCTGAATCAGAATCTTCGCTGCAACGATGATCGGAGCCAGCCAACCGGCTGGATCGAACAGCTTGGCGACCAGAGACACCATTTCCCGCTTTGTGTACGCAGCTTTGATGACGATAGCTTGGACATCGAAGTAGAACTCATCATGGGTCGCGTTCCAGCGAATTCCCAGCATTTTAGCGATGCTGGAGTCTTCCAGCGTCAGGAAATCGGTATGGAGCAGATGGGATGCCGGTAAGTCTGCCAGAATGCCTTTAAGGTTGGCAGTCCATTTTCGTAGGGCAAACCCTGCCGAGTCGAGAGCCGCTATGAGTTGGTCGCGTGTCTGGGTAGCTGTCACCAGGTCATGCGTGCCTGTTAAGGGTGCGTATTGCCCGGCACGGAGCGCAATTAAGTCCAAACGTTACGGTTTGAAGCTCGAAGTCGGTAAGTTCGGACTTGTACGGGTCTCGGAAGAGAATGCGCTGATATGGTGTGTGCTTTGGGTCGACCAATATTTGGCGATACATTTTGAATGTCTCGAAGCCCCTGAGCGGAGCGTGTCTGGTAAGCCGACTTTAAAGGCAATGGCACGATGTAGCGGCCGTCATCGCGTCTTCGCGTATTTTTCTTCGCAAAACTTTTCGGAGTGGGATAGCCATCTAGTTTTGGGAAGTTCCTCCACCTCCCAAAAACGTTCGAACTGTTGTTCGAAGGTGACTTCGTTGTGTAAGCCGCTTTGATGGGTGCAGTGGCAGATTGCATGGAGGGAGCCGGGCCGGTTAGGATCCAACCGAACACGGTTTGCTGAGCCATGAGGGAGCCCAGCACTTGGCGGCGGATGCCGTCCAGCAGGATTGCTGGGTATAAATCGGCTCCGATGAGGACGTCGACCTGCTCGCTTTTGGAGAAGTTAAAATTTGAGAGCTCGATGTCTTGAGGGAGGCCACTGAGAAGTGACCTGTCTAACGAGTGGGAGGGCAACCGTCCTGTGATTTGTGGGAGCACGAGCGCCGTCACGTTAACTTGAAAGTTGGAATCAAGTGGCGAATTCAGCAGAAAATCGCTCGATCTTGATATTTTTGCAGCAACAGTCTCGTTGAGACCTGAAACTACAGCTGTAGTTGGCTGCACGGGGAGCTTTAAGAGCTTTTGTATGCGCTCAGAGATGAACGACACTTCGGATCCAGGATCAATCAAGGCGCGCGATGTAACATGTACGTGATGGCGTATTCTTACCATAGCAGTCCCTAACAGTACCTGTTTTGGTGCTTTCGCGAAGCACACCTGATGCGTGTCCTGTGGATTTCGCTGTTGCGTGGGGGGAGAAATGGACTGTATATGCGTGGGAGGTCGCATCGAAGAATGCGGCCTTTCTTGCTGGGAAGCATGTTGAGTCGAACCTGAGGAGTGAGGACGCGCCCGTTCTCGTACCTGTCGGACAGATTTTTCCACGCTTGGGCAAAACCTTCATTCGTGAGAGGGGATTTCTGCACGATTTCTTTCGCTTCGCCCGTAGTTTTTTGATTCAGGTGGAAAAGCTTCTCAACCGGCGCAATTCTGGTGTTCTGGATATAAAGGGCCGTGAACATATCCCTAAAAGAGGGCCACGAGACGTAATCGCCGTGGAAGGTTTGGGTGTCGCAAGGGGGCAGGCTGATATTGTAGCCAGATGCTGGCATTTCAGCTGCTGCTGTATTGAGTGCGGAAGAAGTGGGACGAGTTTTTCGGCATGCGCCGATTTTCGTTGCGCAGTGGATATAAGTTCGGTAGCAGTTGCGTTGTTTGGTCTTAATCACTTCTACGTCAGCGGGTGCGGATTCTGCGGAGGCCATCAACTGGTCTAGGCACGTGTAGTAGACTTCCTTGGTCGCCTTCCACATCGTTCGATCGCGTCGGAGGCGCGTATAAATTTGTCGAGTGACGCCATTATATTTTTAATATAAGAAAGTCAGCGTAGAAAGTCGAAAAAAACCACAAAAAAAAACGCACCGAAAAACTATTTCGGAAAAAATTGTATTTTATTTTAGAGGAAAAAAGTCACAGAATATTTGCGCGTCGCTAGCTGATTGCGTTTGGGCTCGAGGAGCTTGCTTCCGAAAATTAACCACGTTTTGTCTCTAAAGTTGGCAACTAGTTACGAAGAGACTATGTGCTGCGAACACTTCTGGCTACTGGGTATTTCGCTTTTTGTAATTCCCGTTGGGTCGCCGTTGGATCGCGAATTCCACGCTGCTATCACCAGCGAGCAGAAGAGCGCGAGAAGCAGAGAAATGTACCCGCATAAACCAACCGGCAAAAGGTGGTGGTTTTTTTACTTGCACTGAGCGCACAAGTAACTCGCTCTTTTATTGGCAAGGAGAGCGCAAACCAAGAAAGCGAAAGTGTGTGATCTTTTCACTTTCTTTGTGAGAGCGCGGGGCTTAATAAAAAATCAAGCGGTGAATTTGGCGCTTTTATTGTGGGCTTCGCAGCAAGCAACGCTTGCGAAGACGGTCAGCAATAAAAACTTCAAGCCCTGGTGCTGCCGTTATTCTTGGGGACCGTTACCCACGAATCGAGGATTCTCGAAGGTTTGACGGTCAAATGAAGGGTATATATATAAGGAGGACAGTTCCTTATATATATAAATGTATATATATTTATAAATAAGGCCGGAAGGGCTCGGGGCTAATTATTAGACTATAATATGTGAACTCACCGCTTCGTATACGGCTCACTTGATTGGGCGTCGGTGACGATGATTCCTGGGCGGCGGCAATTCGGCTCGTCTGGACCAAATGTTTTTTCGAAAATGGGTAGGTCTCCGAGCACTATCCGGCTCGAAGGACCAAAAATGTTCTTCTCAGATTTCACAATTTCACAATTGGTATTTATTAAGTTCACAATTAAAAATTAATAACGTAAAATGACTCAGTAAGTTCACTAATAATATGTTCGCTGTAATTGCCTCTGCACGCGTCCGTGGTTTTGAATCAAGAAGAAAGAAGAGAGTTCCTGGGTCCAGCGACGATCGCTGGAAGCCGGTCAATTAGCGCCAGTTGCCGCGGAGAGAGCCCGCAGCCGAGCTTACTCTCACGAGAGAGGCGCATCTCATGACCGGCAGGCTGACAGGAGAGAGACTGGAGTGCTCACTCCTGACACCCTACCGATCGATGAGGGAGCACCTCTGGCGAGCGGCAGTTGGCGTTAACAAACCCTATCTTTCTTACTATCTTGCTTCCTCATATACTTCCGTATCTCACTTACATCTTCAACACTGTGCACACTAAATCTGCTCTTCCGAAAAGCTGGAAAAAAGCAAAAATTATCCCGGTACCGAAATCCCATGGTGAGTACCATCCTATTGCCATCCTTTCTTTCTTATCGAAAACATTGGAACAGTTAATGTCCCAGAAAATTAATGCGCACCTCTATAAGTACGACCTCATAAATGACAGGCAATCAGGCTTCAGGGCCAAGCGTAGTTGTGTCAGCGCCCCTATCGATTTGTGTGAGGACTTGCGGGTTAGTTTAGATGACAATAAGGTGAGCTTCTTGGTTCTGTTGGATCACTCTAAAGCCTTCGACACTGTCGATCACGATATTTTACTGACTAAACTAACTAACTGATGTTTAAGTTCTTTAACAGCTGTCAACCTTGTATCGTCGTATCTTTCAGATAGGCTGCAAGATGTGTTCGCCAATAATGTTTCGTTGACATTTCTACCCATCACCCCAAGGGTCGGTTCTAGGTCCTCTTTTCTTCTGTATGTACATTAATGACCTTCCCAGTGTTCTGGGACATGATTGCAATATAAATGCTTTTTTGTATATCAGAGCAGAAGAATACGGAAATATTGTAGTTTTGTATTTAGTAAAATATAGTATGTGTGCACAGAAACTTTTCTGTCAACATCGTTTCATGCGTAAATTTGTTTTGCTGATAATTTGCGTACCTACCGTTTTGTTTTCTATACATGCAGTGTACGGATGTGTACACTCAGTGCATTTCCGAAACGGATATTGAAAAGTTAAAAAAGTGAAGTGAAGAAATCATTAAATTAATTTCATTATTATTATAAATAAAAAAGATATATGAAAAACATTTACGCAAACGTAATGATTTGTGTCGCAATCGTTGAGTTGTGTCGCGTTCGTGGTCGAAGGTGGATGCTGCTGCCCACCGCAGTGCAATGGTTGCTATTTGTGCTTCACCTACGCCTGCGCGAAAGAGGAAAAGAGGCTATACGGGCAGCATCGAAAGCGAATTAATAAGGATGCAGGAAAACACTTTGGCGCTCAAGGAGCGCAAGCTGGTGGTGGAACGAAGAAAGCTGGAGGTGTAACGAAGAAAGCTGAAGGTGGAAGAAAGAAAGCTGGAGTTGGAAGAAAGAAAGTTATTGTTAGAAGAAAAAAGTTGCAGAAGGAAGAAATATAGAGGAATAAAATGTACGAATTAGAAAAACTAAAACTACAAATAAATAAATAAAAATAATTTTTGAATTCCATTGTTATTTTTATTCTGAAAAATATGAACCAATTAAACGTTCTCTGACAAGCATACCATCACTAGCGTTTTCTCGTACTTCCTCGGGAAGTGAGCTTTCATCTCCAGAATTGTCATCTATAAGCAAGAATTCTTCGTTAAATGGCATCCTCTGCCTTGTTAGAACGTTGTGCAGTACGCAGCAAGCATTAACGAATTTTCCAACGCTTGCCGAATCGTAGCATAACACATTTTGACTTGATAAACATCGGAATCGGCTCTTCAAAACCACCAAACAACGCTCCACTACACACCGCGTCATTTTGTGTGCCGCTGTTATATCGGCGTTGAGGCTCATTGGTTGGCGAACCAATCGGTGTCAACAACCATGGTTGAAGTGGAAATCCACTGTCGCCTAGGAGCCACATATTTGGTACACCGCGTGAATGTAAATTCCTTAGATGGGACAGAACTGATGAACGCCTCCATATATACACATCATGCGATGTCCCCGGGAATTTTGCATTCACATATCGTATGAGGCAATTTGCATCACATATGATTAGGACATTCATAGAATGCCCGCCTTTTCGACAGCGATAAGCTTGCTCAATATCGCTGTTTGGACGAATTATTCTAATGTGACTTCCATCTACGGCACTCACGATTCCAGGGAACGATGCCTGCTCAAAGAAAGTCACTTTTTACACCAATTGATGACTCCTCTGATGGGAAATTTATATATATGCAACATATATCGTTCAGAATTTTTACCACTCCGCTTATGCACTGACTTACTTTAGCTTGTGACATCGAACAAAAGAAATCTTGACCTGTACTTAGCTGGTAGCTGCCCGTTGCAAAAAGCGGAGAGCACAGAGACATCTGCATATGGACGGAATAGCATGCGCCCGTGGACTACTTCTGAATCTAGAGGAAATTGTATTAAAAAATTCCTGGCAGATGTGCTTAGGAAACCTATAAAGCGAGCGTCAGACAAATCGAAAGGATTTTGTACGTCCCGCAATTGTGTTCTAGTTATAACCAGTTAGAAACTATAATTATAAATGTATTTGTTAAATTAAAATACGTGGAAAAAATAACTTACTTCTGTCTGCGTCTAACAACTCTTGCAATAATATAAAATTCCATTTTTTCAGATATTTCGGGTTTAATGTTTAGATATTTATAATTGATATTTTTGACAAACGTATGTAAAAGTTTTTACATTCAGCCAATTCAGCGGGCATTTTATTAGCGAGTGTACACAGATGCAAACGTAATATCAAATTTTCAACGAGTGTACATTTTGTCAGCGGTGCAAACTTTAGCTGTGCGTACACTACTATTTTCTCACAGGAGCGTAATACGGCCCCTGGTGTAGTTATATAGGTTAAATCTGTATACAATTCTAAGATTGAAAATTTTGCAATTCCTCCTCTCTGAAGTTGAATACTTCACTGTGTCTAATTATAACAGCTGTAAAAATTAATGTTTCTTGTGTATATTGCCCGCGTAAGCCTTGCGACCTTGAACCCTTTTTCATAACTTTATCAAATAACGCATTAACCTCTGATCATATAACAGTCTGTGGTGACTTTAATATAAACCTGATGTGTAACCATGTGTTCATACGAAGATTTTATTTTATTTTTGCAACAAATGGTCTCCCTAATGTTAACACCTCTGCACCTACTAGATGTGGTATTAATGCTAGCCCAGATTATTTGATTATTTTGCAGTATCTGATTTTGTTTTTTTGTTAATGTTTACACAAGTTCAGTAGCGTCGCGACCGTGGTCGAAGGTGGATGCCGCTGCCCACCGCAGTGCAATTTTTTACAAACAGTGCTCGCGGCATAGAAATAGAAAAAATAAACTAACCACCTCCTACAACAATATAATAGAAAACCAAAACACTCCGTGCAAAAATCCACAACACATGAAAATTCAACAAACATAAGTATCACAAAATATATAATAAATAGCAAAACAGTCTATCAAACGGAATGCAGAGAAGCAAGCGAGGGGCTTGTTTATGCTCTCCGCAGTAAAGCTCAGCATTTCGTTGGTTTTCACTCTTCCTCCTTCTTCCTGGTCCCGTTAGGTGTGCAGGCGGCTGTGAGTGCACCGTGGGCTGAAGCGTGGCGAGATAAAGGCATAACACTTGCCTTGTCGCGTTTTGCTTTGCCTGCGATGTAGGCTCGACCGCTTGTGGAGCTGACTTTATACCTCTTTACAGTGGGTGAATAACTGCCATTGTTTTCATCACACAGAGGCCTCCCCTTATATATTCGTAGTGATGTTGCGTACCAGTGTCAGCAACACCTTTGCACGACGGATGCCGAATTTAGCTCCATGTGGGTTAAGTTCAAAATCCAGTCGCACACCCTGCACTTCTGCTTCATTTATAGAAGCCCGGGTCTAGAGAGGCTGCCAACTTTTGATAAATTGGACAGTCTCTCTGATTCGAATGAGAATCAGACGTGATCGTCTATTCCAACTCTCCTCAAGGATGATCAGATCTTCACTCACTCGGTTGATAAGGCAAACTTATTAGCTAAAATGTTTGCTGAGAACTGCTCTCTTCCTGAGAGTAGCCAACCACTGCTCGGTCGATGGTGTATCTCATGCTATGCCTGAGATGCATTTTCGAACGCGAGCTGTTAAAAGAGTGCTTGTAAAACTCAACGTAAATAAATCCTCGGGACCGGATGGCATTTCAGCCCATGTGTTGAGAAAGTGCGCCTCAACACTGGCTCGCCCATTGCGCAATCCTTTTAATTTATCGTGCACTTCAGGAGTTTTTCCTACTTCCTGGAAGATTGCCAATGTGCAGCCAGTTCCTAAAAAAGGTGAGGCTACGAATCCTGCCAATTACCGGCCCATAGCAATCTGTTCAGTGCTCTCCAAAGTCATGGAGAGCATTATTAATTTTAACTTGATGAGGTATCTGGAGAGCAACCAATTGGTCAGTGATCGCCAGTACGGTTTCCTTGCTCACCGCTCCACAGGCGATTTGATGGCGTTCCTCACTGAGCGGTGGAACAGTTGTGATCACCAATACGGTGAGCGTAAGGTTGTTGCTTTGGATATCTCCAAGGCATTTGACCGAGTGTGGCATAAAGCACTCGTGTCTAAACAGGCTGCTTATGGTGTCGGTAATACATTCACTCGATAGATATCTAGTTTCCTCAGCGACCGTTCTATTCGGGTTGTGATAGACAGTTCTGCTTCCGAAGAGCACTCCATCAATGCTGGAGTTCCGCAGGGTTCGGTCCTGTCTCCGACACTTTTTCTTATTTTCATCAATGACCTTCTGTGATTGACATCAAACCCCGTCTACTCGTTTGCTGATGACAGCAGCATTTGTCATTCATATTCATTCTCCAGGCGTCCTTCTATTCTGGAGATCAATAGAAAACGCAGAATTATGAATGACACACTCCAATCTGACCTCAACAAAATCCAGGAGTGGGGTCAAGCGAATCGGGTCGATTTTAATGCGCGGAAGACCCAATGCTGTTTGTTTACCCACAAACGTCTAGCGGGTGGCAACTTCCCACCTCTAAATATGGGTGGTGTGGATATTAATGAGTCGGAGGCATGTCAAACCAATGCGATCTTCGTTAGAACGATCACAATTTTGACGTGTCAGAAGAAGCAGCCAAGTGCGTAGGCTTTCTTAAGCGGTGTAAGAAATACTTTACTCCAACCGATCTTCGTTGTATCTACACTACCTATATCCGTCCGAAAATGGAATACAATTCGCATATATGGTCGGGAGCTTCGCGAACATATCCTCAGCTTCTAGACCGTGTCCAATGTCGTGCGTTAAAACTTATAGGGGACAGTAGGGTATCCAGCTCTATTGAAACCTTGGAGCATCGTCGTGATGTAGGGTGTGTATCATTATTTTACCGCTACTTTCATGGTAAATGTTCCTCTGAAGTAGCTGACCTGATTCCTCCGGTTCAGGTATTTAGCAGAACTATTCGGCTTTCCAGAGGGGTGCACCCCTTTTATGTCACGATTCCGTTCCAACGAGCCACGCATTATCGTGGGAATTCGTTTTTTTGGTCGCGTCGTTAGATTGTGGAATAATCTCCCTGCGAATGTCTTCCCGCCCACTTACAGCGTCGAAACCTTTAAGCGAAGTGTAAAACGTCACTACTCCCTCTTTCCCCCTTCCCCATAACCTGTCATCCCTTCGGAACCAACAAATGCTGTGCATGGATAAGGGACATTCCCTGAGCTTGATTTCATCTGTCATAAAAAAAAATTAGTTTCATCTCCGATCATGATATAATCCTTAAACTTAGAAGAAATGTTAATAGACCTTGTTCGCCCACATAGAGAGCTGTATGATTTAAGAGAAGATATTTATAAAAATACAGCTCATAAGACAAATTTATGGGCAGACATAGGCTTGGAAATAAATTTAGATGTTAAGTATATAACATTAATTTATTAAATTTAAAACAAAAAACCAAATAAAATTACAGGAGAAGCCTGCCGAAAACGAGGGATTGGGCTATGGAGCTGTTACCGCAGAGTTAAGCGTTCGGAAGTAGCAGCGTCGTTAAGTGACACAACTTTTCCAAAAAAGAAGTGGCGGCACCTAGACGCTATGAGGTTCCTGGGCGATGTTCAGTGCTGCAGAAGGTAAGTTGTTATATACAATTGAACTTTTTAAAAAGTCTTTTTGTTTCAGAACAATTGGAAATATTTTGGCCGACACAGAAAATTATGAAAACTGTAACGAAGTTTCTTGCAGGGGTATACTCAGTCTCGCCAGAGTCCCGTACCGAACACTTAAATAAAAAGCTTTCGGTTTTCTTTTCACAGTTTTTCGACTATTTATTTACCGTAATTCAAAGTTTAATTTTTCGGTATTTTATTGCTAACAGTATTTCTTAAAACTAGTTCCTTTAATTCTAATGTCCGCTGAATAGCACTCAGTCCGTAAAATACAAAATCTATATACACACAGAGTTCTAGAATACGAGGTTTTATGATTGTCGGCGTCAGCCACTACGAGGTACTAGAATTTACTTTGATTCAGGTTTGGCGTCCGCTTAAAAGCACTCGGCCACGACGAGGTACTAAAATTTACTTGGATTCGGGATTGGCGTCCGCTTAAAAGTACTCGGCCACGACGAGGTACTAATGAAATTTACTTGGAATCGGGATTGGCGTCCGCTTAAAAGTACTCAGCCAGGACGAGGTACTAAAATTTACTTGGAATTGGGATTGGCGTCCGCTTAAGAGCACTCAGCCAAACTATTGTCCCTGCTCGGGCGCCATTTTGTAACGATGTTTCTTGCCGGGGTATACTCAGTCTCGCCAGAGTCCCGTACCGAACACTTAAATAAAAAGCTTTCGGTTTTCTTTTCACAGTTTTTCGACTATTTATTTACCGTAATTCAAAGTTTAATTTTTCGGTATTTTATTGCTAACAGTATTTCTTAAAACTAGTTCCTTTAATTCTAATGTCCGCTGAATAGCACTCAGTCCGTAAAATACAAAATCTATATACACACAGAGTTCTAGAATACGAGGTTTTATGATTGTCGGCGTCAGCCACTACGAGGTACTAGAATTTACTTTGATTCAGGTTTGGCGTCCGCTTAAAAGCACTCGGCGGCCACGACGAGGTACTAAAATTTACTTGGATTCGGGATTGGCGTCCGCTTAAAAGTACTCGGCCACGACGAGGTACTAATGAAATTTACTTGGAATCGGGATTGGCGTCCGCTTAAAAGCACTCAGCCAGGACGAGGTACTAAAATTTACTTGGAATTGGGATTGGCGTCCGCTTAAGAGCACTCAGCCAGGACGATGTACTAAAATTTACTTGGAATTGGGATTGGCGTCCGCTTAAGAGCACTCAGCCAGGACGAGGTACTAAAATTTACTTGGAATTGGGATGGGCGTCCGCTTAAGAGCACTCAGCCAGGACAAGGTACTAAAATTTACTTGGATTCGGGATTGGCGTCCACTTAAAAGTACTCGGCCACGACGAAATACTAAAATTTACTTGGATTCGGGATTGGCGTCCGCTTAAAAGCACTCAGCCAGGACGAGGTACTAAAATTTACTTGGAATTGGGATTGGCGTCCGCTTAAGAGCACTCAGCCAGGACAAGGTACTAAAATTTACTTGGAATTGGGATTGGCGTCCGCTTAAGAGCACTCAGCCAGGACGATGTACTAAAATTTACTTGGAATTGGGATGGGCGTCCGCTTAAGAGCACTCAGCCAGGACAAGGTACTAAAATTTACTTGGATTCGCGATTGGCGTCCACTTAAAAGCACTCAGCCACTACGAGGTACTAGAGGTTCAAGGTTCGACGACTTACCACTTGGAGCACGAGATTCCAAAAGAGATCGAATTCAGCGCGGTGGGCTCTTTTATACACCGATCAAAACAACTCCGCTGCAGTCGTTGTTCTTGTGCACATTCTGGAATTTTCTAATGTGCATAGCGGCACACAATGTACTTGTTGTTGTTGTGCTGATTTCGAGAAATATTTCTTGTGATTTTGTTGGTAGCTTACCACGCTCTAATTTAATTTTTGCTTGCTTGTTTCGCGTCTCAGTCTGTGTTGTAGTTGCTGTAAACAGTATTCCACCTGATTTTATTAGTAATTTCCCAAGGCTCTGCTTTAATTTTTGCTTGCTGATTTGGCGTCTCGGTCTGTGTTGTAATTGTTGTAAAAAGTATGTGGTTCATGTATTCTGTGTGACTGTGGTTTTTTAATCCCACATATTTTGTAAGAAAAAATATTTTTTCTTACAAAACTTACAACCGTGATGGATTCGCGCGTGAATTAACAGTGTGGCCATAATTATGTTCACTGCCGACATCATCTCCACCGGGCTCCTCTTTTAAAGGTGCTCAAACAAAAAAAGTAGGTTTGAGTTTTCGTAAGAAATGTTTTTATGTTAGCTGACACTTAGAACTACGCCATCGGAAATAATTGTTCTTATAGTTTGACTAAATTAAAAAATTAATAAATAAGCTTTGCAGATAAACCTAGATTTATCATAGTTTAATATAATAGTTTAATGAAAATTATTCATTTATTTGAGGCTGAAATAGACTCAAGTTTGGCAGGCTTTCTGCAGGCAGCGACTAAATCGATTGAAAATGTGTCGAAAAGTCTTTTAGATAGATCGGGGCAGACAACTACAGAAAAACTTTTCTTTGGTCTGGTAAATACGCTCGATGGAGCCAATTTAAATCCAACAGAATGTTAGTCAATATGTGTACGACGCTATTAGGCAAAATAGGCAAACTTAATTATTTTATGCTTTCCATATACTCACATCAGCCCTGGTGGGCTTCTTTTGTTTAGCTTTTTTTATATAATTTATTTAGTTATTGTGTTTAATGAATCATTAATTTGATATAATGCAAAAAGTGCAATTTAATTTAAATGAATTTAACAATAATAATAATAATAATAATTAATTCTGTTACTTCATAACATAATTATTATTTGTAAATATTTGCCACGGCGTTTGGTTCTCACACAATTTGTCAGAATTGCATTTATTCTATTCATTGCTGCATTCCAGCATATTTTCACTTAAATATAATTTACTGCATGCCGGCCAAAAGTGTGAGAACCATCCGCAGTGCAAATCAAGGTGTCACGTAACACTTTTGTTTGCGCTGACCAAAGAACGCAGTCAAAATTTGTCTACGCAGCGTGTTGTAAATTTTAACTATAAATTTAAAACCCTTAAAAATAAACAGTCAGTCAGAATTCAAAGCATTGTGTTATTGTTTTACTTTTGACACGCGTTTTGACAAACAATTCATCCTGGTTCAAGTGCCAGCGTTGAATTTAAACAAATCAATAAAATAAATAACAAACAATTCATCCTGGTTCTAGTGCCAGCCTTGAATTTAAACAAATTAATAAAATAAATAACAAACAATTCATCCTGGTTCAAGTGCCAGAGTTAAACTCAACTCTTCCACACTCATCTACATCGGTTCAAGTGCCGAGGTAGATAACTACAACGTGTGGAATTAAACATAGGAGGTCGCGGAGAGATTCTTCTCACTTCATCAACACCAGAACACTTCACCAACACTAGAGATTCTTCTCACTTCATCAACACTAGAAATTGTTCCAGCTTGAAGTCCCACAACAACAACCAAGATGAGCAATTTGGAAGGACTCATCCAGATGCAGGATGAAAATGTTATCGCCCTCCAGAAAACGATCAGCAATTTTAAGAAGACGGCGAAGGATCGTAGGACCTTGGATTACGTGGAAAGGAAGTTGGTAGAGCTCGACGAGTTATGGCAGAAAATCGCCGAGAAGAACGACCAAATACTGAAGGTCCAAGTGCTGACTTCCGAACATCCATACACCAAGAAAGGCATATATAGCATTGTTTCGGAGAAATATAACGAGTCACGAAAATATATGCAAGCTCTGATTCAAGCCATGAAATTCGAGGCTGCCCAAGATCCGAGAACATCAACGCCAGCTGACAAGGAACAATCTACATCTCGACAGGATGGCCCAATACACCAAAGAGTGGCTATCCTTATTCACAAACAACAGATGCTGATTTCAATCGTGCAGAAGATGCTGCAAACTGCTTTAAGTGACACACCACGGTCTCAGCAGTACTACACCACTAAGGCAAAAATCATTACACACCACTGGCAAGCAGTCCAAGATCTCCACGAAAAAATTTGGGAACATCTCGATGACAGCACTACAACTGAATACGACTTTAACAAATACTTTCAAATCGAGGCTTATGTGCATGATCAGCTCATGGAACTGCAAGATGAAGGCGAAATCTCAACCGATCTTTCACCAATGCATGTTTCAATCGAATATCTGCCTAAGATTACTCTGCCGAAATCTGAAATAGATTACCTCAAATGGCAGCAATTCCATGACTTGTTTAACCAGCTCATCCATTCAAAACCACTTCCTGACATCCAAAAGATGTGGTACCTCAAAAGCAATTTGGTGGGTGAAGCCGAAAAACTCATCAGACATCTTCCGCTCACGGAAGAAAATTATTAAACCGCCTGGGAAATGCTGCAACATCGGTATAACAACAAACGCCTAATCACTTCGGCCTTAATGGAAAAATTGTTCAACCAACTCAGGCAAATGGCAGATCACACATCAGTAACCGCAATCAAAAATCTACACGACACAACTGCGGAGACCTTACTAGCATTAGGAAACATGGGCATCGAAACGACATCATGGGATCCCATACTGGTACATATGGTGATAAAAATGGATAAGGGGACTCATATGGCATATGAGCAATCGCTAAAGGATCCCCGAGAAGTGTCAACCATTAAGGATCTTCTAAGGTTTCTGGAAGGTCGTTTTCAATCATTGGAAGCTGTGGGACACAAAGAGAAATAATCAGTGATTAAACCGCTAACATCAATGACCACTACTCAAAACGTGCAAAAATGTAAAGCATGCAATGACAAATCCATTATTCGCGTGCCCAAAGTTTTTGCAACTTTCGTTCACCAACCATTTTGACTTGGCGAAAGAACAAAATATATGCATTAATTGTTTGAAATCTGGGCACGTTACCAAAAACTGCGCGTCCACAAATTGTACAAAATGCAACGAAAAACATAATACTCTGCTACATTTCGAATCTACCAAGAAGAATCCAGAGTCCGTGAAAAAGGTAGCACAATTGACTAATCAGTCTCAACGTATTACTAATCAAAGTAGTGCCACGACGACCTCCAGACAATCAATGCCCAATGGCTTCTCAGCACTGCGGTCATCAACCTGATCGACAGCAATGGAAGAAAGATAAAATGCCAAGCACTCTTGGACTCCGGATCACAGGTGAACCTCATTACCGACAAGCTCGCCCACCTATTGAGATTGTCTACACAACCAACCGTTGCACAATTAGAAAACATTGGCAGCAAAAGGAATGCAATCCGACATCAAGTAGTGATCAATCTACAATCGCGATACAATCAATATTTTAATCAGGTCAAGGCAATCGTATTTCCAACAATTGTCTCACAGCAACCCACACATTAGCTGGACCCTTCAACATTGAACCTGCCCAAAGACATCCAGTACGCCGATCCGCACCTTTTCCGGCCTTTAACCATCGACGTATTTTTAGGAGCAGAACTCTACCACGATTTGTTGTCAACAGAAAAAATTACATTAAAGCGAGGAGGACCCACTCTATACAAAACAGTTTTTGGATGGATACTCACAGGAAAGATTGCTGATAGTACCCTAGGACAGCCGTCTTGCTACATCTATACATAAGACGAGGTAAACTATCAACTAGAAAAGTTCAGGGAATTAGACGAAGTGATACAAGGTATTAGGATACTATCACCGTCAGAAAAATGATGTGAGTCTCATTTCACCCAGAATATGGTAAGACACAATGATGGACTGTTTATGGTCGGTCTTCTATTTACCGAAAAAACATCAGTGTTGGGCGACTCAAAGCAAGTAGCCATTTCCAGATTTCACGGGCTAGAAAGACGTTTCTCCAGGGATGCTGACGTAAAACAACAATATGTCCAGTTTATGGCGGAGTACGAAGCGTTAGGACACATGTCCAAAATTGACATAAAAACCATCGCACCTCCCACATATATCATTCCCCACCATTGTATCCTGAGGCCTGAAAGCAGCACGACAAAGTTTCGGGTAGTCTTCGGTGCATCATCAAGGTCATCAACTGAAATAGCCCTCAACGACATCATGCACATCGGACCAACAATTCAAAGTGAATTGTTTTCAATTCTCCTACGTTTTCGCTTGCCAAGATACGTTTTCACATGCGATATACAACAAATGTATCGACAAGTTTGGATCCATCCCAGCGATCGCAAATATCAGCTCATTGCGGCAAATACTACCACGTTTGGAACTATGTGCTGTAGTACTTGGCGCCCAGCTGGCAGACAGAGTCAAACACGACCTTAAGTCAGGAGAAATTCCAACATATTTTTGGTATGACTCAGAAATCGTTCTGGCTTGGATAAACTCTCAAACCACATCCTTCCACACTTTTGTTGCCAATCGAATTTCCAAGATTCAAGGGTTGTCAGATGCGATCCAGTGGCGGCATGTGAAGTCAACAGAAAATCCAGCGGATTTACCACCAGGACAGTTGAGATCTAAAAACTTATGGTTTTACGCTCCGTTGTTTTTGCATGGTAAAAATAAAACCTGGTTGAAACCATATTGTGGCAACACGCTCAGTACTGTGGACATGGAAAGGAAAGAGTGGCGTTCACGCCGACAGTTGCAGCATATGGAGAATTGGAAGACATCATTTATAAAATTAATCCGAATAAAAACAGTCTTGAAAGGTTTCCACTCGCGATCCAAACTACAAGTGGTCTTTGATCGAAGTGCGAAAGTGTGGTTACGCGTGTGAATTTGTCGTACGCAAATCGCCTTGGACACAAGAGCTAAATTTCAAATTGAAAATCTAGTGAAATTTACGTATTGAAATTGGAAGTCTTGGGAGGTTGTTTACAAGTTTCCCGCGCAACATCAATCAGCTGATTGACTTGCAAATTTCAAAAGTGGTGAAAAGTTTTTTTTTCTCAAAGTTCCCGCGCAACATTAAATAGATGATCGCTGTCAATGAGTAGGAAAATTTTGCTAAACCTACAGTAATAAAGAATTTAGTGAGTGACCACACCCTGTACTGACTACCAAAGCTTTTAGTTGGTGTCAACACCCACGCAATCAGAAGCTATAGCATACTTTTCTGCAGGATAATACTATATATATAACCTATAATGCAGTGGTGGCAAAGAATATTGTTCCAAAAGTGTATATCAGCTTCGTCGCGGCTGAACTAAACAAAGCAATATACTAGCAATTAACAAGTGAAAAGTTACAACATGTAAACAATAATAAACTCAGATACTGCAACAAAACAATAATAATCCATTTTATTATTTGGTCGCGCCTTGTATTATACATACATTCACACTTACAAGAGGAAACTAGCGAAAGATAAAAAGTTTCTGATACACAAAATCGCTTTGCAATTCTACAAGATGAAGCGGACGAAGCCACTGCTTCGACTAGGTCGAATAAACCACCACCAATTTATTTGAGGGAGAAAAATTCAAATGAGCTAATAAAGAGCTTAATATCTATCATTGGGGAAAACTCGTTCTACGTAACTCCAATAAAACGGGGTAATATTAATGAAATAAAAATCCAGGTAAACCATGAAAATGATTACCGAAAGACAGTTATAGAATTTGAAAACCACAACAAGCGTTTTTACACTTATCAACTAAAAAGCGCCAAAGGTATTCAAATCGTTATAAAAGGTATTGACTCCTGATGTGGATCCTGAGGATGTAAAGCGAGGTTTGCAAAATAATGGTTTCAAAGTTAAAAATGTTACTAACATAAGAAACCGGGAGAGAATCCCACAACCACTTTTTCGAGTCGAATTGGAACCAGGTGATATGAAATTAAAAAAGAATGAAACGCACCCAATTTATAATTTAAGATATCTGTTGTACCGAAAAGTCACAGTAGAGGAACCGCACAAACGAGCGGAACCTGTCCAATGCCAAAATTGTCAAGAATATGGCCATACAAAATCTTATTGCAAGTTACCCATCGTATGCGTTGTGTGTGGCGACTTACATGGTAGCGCCAAATGCGATAAACGAAAAGATGACTCAAAAGCTAAGATATACAGCAACTGCGGTGGAAACCACACTGCCAACTACAGGGGCTGCCCTGTTTATGCGACAGTTAAGCGTTCCTTGACCAAAAAACCAAATACTAATTCCGCTCAGCCTTTATATTCGCCTAACATCAACTTTCCTCAACTAGCGCAACCAGATACCTACCAGTTCTCGTACGCAAATGTTCTAAAAACGAACCAAACTATAGGCAAAAAAGTGCCATAAGCCAACGAAACTACTGGATTTAACCTTAGTCGCCTCGAAGTCACAATAGAGACTCTAGTACAGTCAGTAAATAGCTTTACGACCAATATGATGAGCATGATGCAGGAAATGTTGAAAATGCAGTCTGCACTGCTACAAGCAGTTTTTAACAAACCATGAACTTAAAAATCTGTTTCTGGAATGCAAACGGTATCCGCCAACATAGAAATGAGCTTGAATATTTCCTCATGGGCAATGGAATTGATGTAATGTTGATCTCTGAAACTCATTTGACGACTAGATTTTTTTTTAAAATCAAAGGATATACTCTTTATGATACCAAGGATCCCCGAGGCAGAGCTTGTGGTGGTTCGGCAATATTAATTAAGTCGCGACTCAAACACTACTCATTGGGAGGACTTTGTGAAGATTACCTCCAAGCAAAAAACATTTGCGTTGAAAACTTTTATCAGGACCTGGTGATTTCTTCGATTTATTCACCCCCCCCCCCCCGGTTTTGGATTACAGAAAATCAATATAGTACATTTTATAAATCACTAGGCCCACGTTTCCTGCAGCTGGCGACTACAACGCAAAGCATACGTGCTGGGGGTCACGACATATTACCCCGAAATGACGTATTTTGTACGATACAATTTTTAAAATGGGTTTAAACATAATTTCAAGTGGGAAGCCAACATACTGGCCAACTGATCGAAATAAAATCCCAGTGGTAAGGGCAGTGGTAAGGACTTTGGAGTGGTAAGGGGCATGTCCAGATAAATGATTCAAATCGAGGCTTCATTAGAGCTGTCCTCCGAACATTCTCCCACTATTGTTACCATATTCAACTTCCAAAAAACTGCTTCACCTGCTGGCGATTCAGCATTAACAGTCACACGTACTAACTGGACGAATTATAAAAAATATCTCCGTGCCCATTGCACGGAGAACATGCCGTTAAGAACCCCTGAAGACATAGAAAACTCTATTAAAAATTTCGAGGCAAATCTTAAGCAAGCAGCTCAACGTGCTACTTCCACTAACCCACAAGCGAGATATAATAAAATTCATTCAGAAGATGTAGAACGACTGTTATCCGAAAAAGGAAGAGTTCGAAGAGAATGGCAACGCTACAGATCTCCTTGGCTAAAAACGAGGCTAAAATTGCACCAAAAAGCTTAAAAACTATTAGAAGATCTAAAAACCGCATCTCTGTAAAAATATCTTCAAGAGCTTGACGCAACACAACAAACAGATTATTCGCTATGGCGAGCAACTAGAGATCTCAAAAGACCTGTGTTAAGAAAGCCTCCAATACGTAATTTGAACGGGGACTGGGCAAGAACAGACAGTGAAAAGGGGACTTTATTTGTTTACCACCTGAGGAAAGTATTTACCAAACACATCTGATAACATTGTTGAGCTACCATCAATTGCTGTTGACGCAGCGGTTCATCTAAGATTTAGCATATGGGATATTGAAAATGCTATTGCTGGCTTAAGCTCGAAAAAAGCCCCAGGCGCAGATAAAGTCACTAACAAAATGCTTCTAGAGCTACCGCGTTTAGCGAAAAAAATTATTCTTCTCATATTTAATGCTATTTTACGACTTGAATACTATCTTACAGATTGGAAGGTTTCATTGATTACCATGATTCCAAAGCCCGGAAAAGACCATACGAAAGTGGAATCCTATAGGCCTATAAGCTTACTGTCTAACATGTCAAAACTATTTGAGAAAATACTTACGAGCAAGTAGGCCGCCATACTAAATGAGAAAGGTTGTATTCCGGATCACCAATTTGGTTTCAGAAGAAAACATAGCACTATCGAACAAACGCATAGACTTGTAGATGTGGTTGGGAAAACTTTTGAAGAAAATAAATATTGTTCTGCTCTGTTCATTGATGTCTCCCAGGCTTTTGATAAAGTATAGCACGAAGGATTAATTCACAAACTGAAGCAATGCTTACCCGTAAACATACATAATTTATTAGAAAGCTATTCAGTTAACCGTACATTCATTATCAAAGAAGGAAGTTTTCTGAGCTCCCCACAACCGATTATAGCCGGAGTTCCACAAGGCAGCATCTTGAGTCCTATCTTATATTTGATATATGCTTCGGACATGCCAATCATGAATAATATTCAAACATCAACATTTGCTGATGATACAGCATTTCTAAGCGTTCACCAAAACACTCAGGAAGCATACCGAAAACTACAGGAATATATATCCCAGCTGGTAAAATGGCTAAAGCAGTGGAAAATTAAGGTTAACGAACAAAAATGTGCACACGTAACATTTACCTTGCGCAGGGAAAAATGCCCACCTATTAAAATCAACGGACAAAATATACCGCAACACTGTGAGGTCAAATACCTCGGTATTCACCTTGACCAGCGTTTAACATGGAAGTCTCACATAGATGAAAGTCTCACCAAATGAAATTGAAAGCAGTTCAAATTAACTGACTAATTGGGAGAAACTCCACACTAAGTCTAGATTGCAAACTTCTATTGTACAACTCGATCTTAAAACCAATATGGTGCTATGGAGTTCAGTTATGAGGTTCTGCCTCAGCATCAAACATAGAAAAAATTCAAACACGACAAAATAAAATCCTCCGCATGATCACAGCCGCTCCGTGGTATATTAAAAATTCGCGCATTCATAAAGATCTTAACGTCCCGTTGGTAAAAGAGGTGTTTTCGAAACAAGTGACATCTTACAAAGAGAAGCTTGAGTCCCATTCGAATCCACTAGCCCGCAACATCCTGAATTACAGTGGCGACAGTCGGCTGAGGAGGAGGGACACTCTTGCTCTCAGCCGGATACGAGTGACGTGAAAGATAACCAAAGGAGCAACTGCAGAAACTATGTTTTTGCCTATCATTGGATGGGCTTAAATAACCAATAGTTAGATTTAAGATTTGAATAATTATTGTTAGTTCATAAAAATTTTTGAAGATACAATAAATAATAAACGTATAAATAAAAAAAAAATTAAATCATCGAAATTCCTTCAAGTCACTTATCCACATTGTCGCCTACGTCCTACGATTCACGAAGCACTGCAGAAACCAGAAGAAAGCAAGGGAATCCTCAATACATCTCACACCAGCAGAACTTCAGAAGGCACTTAACGTCATCGTTCACGCCATACAACAATCGGATTTTAAAGAGGAGATCACGTCGTGGAGCGCAGACGTTGTTAGCCCAATTTCGACAACGTTTTTGGCCTGTCAAGGGAAAACAAATGTGTCGGTCGGTGGTACAAAACTGCTTTCGTTGCATCAAGGCGAAGCCCAAATTGTTTCACCAGATGATGGGAGATCTATTAGCTTCGAGAGTCCAACCGGCACGGCCTTTCCTTAACTCAGAAGTAGACTTCTGCGGTCCCTTTTGGATTCACCACAAAACGCGCGGAAATAGAACAACGAAGGCATATGTTGCAATCTTCTGCTGATTTGCCACAAAGGCAGTTCATCTAAAGATTGTTGGCGATTTAACGCTTCATTGGAAGGAGAGGACACTGTCAACATTTATATTGCGACAATGCAACAAATTTCGTTTTACACAATTACCCACGCCGCGAAACACTTTTAACACAATAACAAACTTCACCAAACAACAGTTTTTCATAAACAAACAATAGTGCACTTATTCGCAACTAACATTATTATAAAATAGATGAAAATATTATCAATTACAACAAATAATACACAATCAAACGGAACGCAGAGAACCATGCGAGGGGCTTTTTTATGCTCTCCGCAGTAAAGCTCAGCATTTCGTTTGCTTTCACTCCTCCTCCTTCTTCCTGGTCCCGTTAGGTGTGCATGCGGCTGTGAGTGCTGCGTGGGCTGAAGCGCGGCAAGATAAAGGCATAACACTTGTCTTGTCGCGTTTTGCTTTGCTTGCGACGTACGCGTGGCCGCTTGTACGGCTGAGCTTGCACTTCGTCACAGTGGGTGGCGATGACAAGGTTCCGCATAGACTCCACTAATGTACGTGGCTTGAGGGCGAATTTCTTCGCGGTCTATGCGCATATTTGTACTCACCAACCGCATATAATGGCACTAGGTGAGACCCAGGTGTCTGAGAGTGCAGATCCACTGGACTTTCACATGCTGGGGTACTATCTACTGCCATTATTTTTACCTCACAGAGGCCTCGCCTTATATATTCGCAGCGATGTTGCGTACCAGTGTCAGCAACACCTTTGCACGTCGGATGCCGAATTTAGCTCCATGTGGGTTAAGTTCAAAATCCAGTCGCACATCCTGCACTTCTGCTTCATTTATAGAAGCCCGGGTCTAGGGAGGCTGCCAACTTTTGATAAACTGGACAGTCTCTCTGATTCGATCTCTAAAATTCTGGAATCGTATCCGAACAGTGAAATTGTTGTTGCTGGTGATTTCAATGTTCATAATTCCAATTGGCTACGTCATTCGAGTCACACGACACCCGAGGGTTTGTATGTTGAGTTATTTGCTGAGTCTAATAATTTGACTCAATTAGTGAAGGAACCAACGCACTTTCCCTGCGTTGATGGGCAAAACCAAAATATTCTGGACCTTTTTCTAACTTCACATCACAGCAAGTATGATGTGAATGTTCTTGCACCTCTTGGTAATTCGGACGACGCTACAATTTCTGCTACCTTCCCATATTCTAGTCTTCAATCCGCTCACCAGACAGCTCCGAAGCGGAAAGTGTGGCTTTATGAGAAGGCTAATTGGGATGCTCTGAACTGCTTTTTCAGCCGTTTCAATTGGCAATTGTGTTTCAGAGATAGAAACATAAATGCTGCAGCAAAATTGGTAGAAAATATAATTTTATTTGGTATGAGGTCTTTCATACCCTATAAAAAAATTTCCATTAAACCAAAAGACCATTCCTGGTTTAATGCGACTTGCAGACAAGCAGTCAGGTCTAAAAAGGAAGCATTTAGGAATTGGCGTTTAAATAGAACTGCTGATACTAAACTGCTGCGCAATCAGGCCAGAAATAGGTGCAATGCCACTCTAAAGCGCGAAAAAGTTCTTTACGAGCAGCGCCTTAGACGCAGAGTTCTTGAATACCATAAGGGTAGCAAGAACTTTTGGTCGTTTGTGGGGAGGGTGAAAAATCAGACGAAATCGTCTATTCCAACTCTCCTTAAGGACGATCAGATCTTCACTCACTCGGTTGATAAGGCAAACTTATTAGCCCAAATGTTTGCTGAAAACTGCTCTCTTCCTGAGAGTAGTCAACTACTGCCCGCGGTCGATGATGTATCTCATGCTATGCCTCAGATGCATTTTCGAACGCGAGCTGTTAAAAGAGTGCTTGCAGACCTCAATGTCAATAAGTCCTCGGGACCGGATGGCATTTCAGCCCATGGGTTGAGAAAGTGCGGCTTAACACTGGCTCGCCCATTGCGCAATCTCTTTAATTTATCTTTTACTTCAGGAGTTCTTCCCGCTTCCTGGAAGATTGCCAATGTGCAGCCAGTTCCCAGAAAAGGTGAGGCTACGAATCCTGCAAATTACCGGCCCATAGCAATATGCTCAGTGCTCTCTAAAGTCATGGAGAGCATTGTAAATTTTCAATTGATGAGGTATCTAGAGAGCAACGAGTTGATCAGCGATCGCCAGTACGGCTTCCGTGCTCACCGCTCCACCGGCGACCTGATGGCGTTTCTCACTGAACGGTGGAGCAGTTGTATTCACCGGTTCGGTGAGAGCAAGGTTGTTGCTCTGGATATCTCCAAGGCATTTGACCGGGTGTGGCATAAAGCACTCGTGTCTAAACTGGCTGCTTATGGTGTCGGTAATACTTTCACTCGATGGATATCGAGTTTCCTCAGCGGCCGTTCTATTCGGGTTGTGATAGACGGCTTTGCTTCCGAAGAGCACTCCATTAATGCTGGAGTTCCGCAGGGTTCGGTCCTGTCTCCGACACTTTTTCTTATTTTCATCAATGACCTTCTGTCATTGACATCAAACCCCGTCTACTTGTTTGCTGATGACAGCAGCATTTGTCATTCATATTCATTTTCCAGGCGTCCTTCCATTCTGGAGATCACTGGAAGACGCAGAATTATGAATGACACACTCCAATCCGACCTCAATAAAATCCAGGAGTGGGGTCGTGCGAATCGGGTCGATTTTAATGCGCGGAAGACCCAATGCTGTTTGTTAACCCACAAGCGTTTGGCGGGTGACAACTTCCCACCTCTAAATATGGGTGGTGTGGATATTAATGAGTCGGAGGCTCATGATGTTCTGGGCATGTCAATCCAATACGATCTTCGCTGGAACGATCACATCTTTGACGTGTCGAAAGAAGCAGCCAAGTGCTTAGGCTTTCTTAAGCGGTGTAAGAAGTACTTCACTCCAACCGATCTTCGTTGTATCTACACCACTTATATCCGTCCGAAAATGGAGTACAATTCGCATATATGGTCGGGAGCTTCGCGGGCATATCTTCAGCTTCTCGACCGTGTCCAATGTCGTTCGTTAAAACTTATAGGGGACAGTAGGGTATCCAGCTCTATTGAAACCTTGGAGCGTCGTCGTGATGTGGGGTGTGTATCACTATTTTACCGCTACTTTCACGGTAAATGTTCCTCTGAAGTAGCCAGCCTGATTCCTCCGGTTCAGGTATTTAGCAGAACTACTCGGCTTTCCAGAGCGGTGCACCCCTTTTATGTCGCGATTCCGTTCCAACGAACCACGCATTACCGTGAGAGTTCGTTTTTCGGTCGCGTCGTTAGATTGTGGAATAATCTCCCTGCGAATGTCTTCCCGCCCACTTACAGCGTCGAAACATTTAAGCGAAGTGTAAACCGTCACTACTCCCTCTTTCCTCCTTCCCACTAACCTGTCATCCCTTCGGAACCAACAAATGCTGTGCATGGATAGGGGGCATCCCCTGAGCTTGGTTTCATCTGTCATAAAAAAAAAAAAAAAAAAAAAAAAGACGCTGCAAGAACTTGAAAAACTTGACGCTCGCACGGTTTGAAAGTAAGCTCAGCCACATTACCACCCGACTTCAAAGGAACTAGCTCCAATGGCAAGAAACCCAAACTTTACAACTATTAACATCTACAGGCTTGGAACTAACACTAGCATCCGCAAATCTCCAACGAACACATGCAGCCTTAATTCATGTCCTCATCAATGCTCATCATGGACAGATCAGTCCACTGTTATTATCCGCACAACAGCTGGAGTCCGAGGTTCGAAGGATCCGAGGCCATGTGCCGTCAAATACAGAAATACCAGGGGACCAAAGCAACTTACTCTCGATGTACAAATTAATGAAGGTACAAGGAAGAGTTACAGAAAATCATGTGATCTTTCGAGTCATACCTCGTCGAGAAGCTAGGTCAATGTCAGCTACTCGCCGAACAAATATATCTACGCCCGAATACACAACCTATTTACCAAAAGGGGGAAGCGATATGTGCATGTGAAGTAAGTCTATTCTACAATCAAACCAAGCGACTATGCGAGTTAAAAAGGGCAGAACGAGAGGTTTGGATCAAAACGAGTACTACAAACCAATGGATGTTCGCTGTTAAGGAAATCACACAAATTACAACTATCTGTGGCACAGAAATCACACAACAATTTCTGGAAAGATCAGGACTACTAATCCTCAGTTCTAATTGTATCCTGAAACCTGAATTTGCTACCCTCCTGGGAAGTCGCACCATATCCACCGAAACTCTGGGCTCATTCACGAATTTTGCGACCATCTCCGACGTTGCAAAACCCAATAAGTCCATCTTCCAAGACAACCGGGAAGATAGATACGTCTCCAGACTCAACCAAATCGAAACCTTGCAAAAGGCACTCAACACACCAGAGTTAACAGATCAACCAAGACGACTTCAAAAACAGATTAACAGATCTACCAAACGACTTCAACAAACCAGCTACCATCATTTTTAGTTGGGTATTTGGCCTTAACATTAGGCATTGTCATCCGTATCATCGGCTCATCAAACGACTTCCAACCCAACTTTGCATAATTGACCATCGGTCAATGCCGGGGAGGATGTTACTTCATAATTATTATTTGTAAATAGTTGCCACGGCGTTTAGTTCTCACACAATCTGTCAGAATTGCATTTATTCTATTCATTTCTGCATTCCAGCATATTTTTACTTTAATATCATTGCATGCCGGCCAAAAGTGTGAGAACCTTCTGCAGTGCATATCAAGGTGTCACGTAACACTTTTGTTTGTGTTGGCCAAGGAAGGCAGTCAAAATATGTCTACGCAGCGTCGCTTGGCCAGCGCTACAGTTTCCCACGCTACACTTATATGTTAGCGTCTGTGTATTGTAAATTTTAACTATAAATTGAAAACCCTTGAAAATAAACAGTCAGTCAGAATTCAGAACTTTTTGTTATTGTTTTACTTTTGACTCGCGTTTTGACAAAGTCCTGGTTCAAGTGCGAGCGTTGAATTTAAACAAATCAATAAAATAAATAACAAACAATTCATCCTGGTTCAAGTGCCAGCGTTGAATTTAAACAAATTAATAAAATAAATAACAAACAATTCATCCTGGTGCAAGTGTCAGAGTTGAACTCAACCCTTACACACTCATCTACGTCGGTTTAAGTGCCGAGGTAGATAACTACAACGTGTGGAATTAAACAAATACATAATGAATATATTATATTAAAAATTAAAACTAAACTGAATTTAATTGATTTGGTAAATTGGATTAAAAAATCCTTGATTATATTCCTTGTTTGAAAAGCTTCAGCTACTGGGCGGTTTGCAGTGGGATGACGAATTGATCTTAGGACACTCGTTTCCTTTCTCCAACTTCGATATCGATACCATTTTCCATTCTATCTACCAAATCTGGTCGGAAATAATGGCTGTCTCCTTTCAGCATCAAAACATTGTGGAGTACAACTGTCGCTAAAATAATTTTGTCAACATTTTCTGTGTATGTTGGTATTGAAAATTCTCCTACGGCTTGCAAAAATACCAAAATCATTTTCAAAGATACGCGAGCTTTTGATAGCTTGCTATTATATATGCTATATTTTGATAGCTTGCTATTAATATTTTCTTTATCTCTATCTGCTGATAAATTTCGCCCTGGAAATGGTCGCATCAAATTGTGTTTTAAGGGGAAAGCATTATCAGCAACAAAATAGTACGGAAGTTTTGTCTTATCTGGCATTATCAGCAACAAAATAGCATGGAAGTTTTGTCCCATCTGGCATCAAGGTGTCAGGTGGAACCGCCAATGACCCATCTAAAATTTTTTTACCAAAGTTACTCCGGACGAAAACCCCTCTCACTCTGGCTGCCCAATGCTCCCACATCCATAAATATGAAGGTGTAATTGGGATCACAAGCTGCTAAGAGCACGAAGCTAAATGTTTTTTGTAATTAAAATATAGAGAACCACCTCTTTTGGCCGAACAATGCTAATATGCTTTCCGTCGATGGCACGCAAACAGTTAGGCATTCCAGTTTTCGCGTAAAATAAATTCGCGTTCGTTTCAAAATCAATCAAATTGGGGGGCCATATATATTCATGCTTTAAAAAAGTTTTCTCCATCCGCCTCCATTAGTTGCTTTGTACATGTCTCGTAGAACCCAAGTTTATTTAACGTGTCTCGAGACATGTTAACTGGGCGAACCCACCATCTCCTTCCCATTCTTCTTTGAAAATGTTGTAAAAGATCGTATACAATACATACTATTGAGTTATTGTAATTAAACAATGCACTGCATCCATTTTTTAAAGCATTGTTTGTGTTAACTTAACATGTTATTACTGGTTACACACAGGAATTGACAACAATGTCAGAAATGACATTTTGTTTTGTCCGTGGGGTGTAATTATGTTTTGTCCGTAAGAAAATGAGATAAAGGTAACCGAAGACAAATGTATTTAGTGTTTATTCACAATGTGCTGCAATAATCCAAAAATGTAGCGTGCAAACAAACAAAAATCCAAAAAAAATCCATACTTTGTTTTTCTTCGCATTTATTTTTCTCAGTGCTGAGTGACAAAAATTTCCAAACCACAATTAAATTGTGATAGTATGTGTTTCGACCAAAGCCAACAAGACTGATAACTCTTTTTTCGCTTTCACAGTGTTAGTGAAATCAGGCTGAAGTGTGTAAATTACACAAACAAAATTCATGCAATTTTGACAACTTGAAGCAAATTTTGACAACTTGGAACAAAATTGTTTGCAAAATTTTGAGAGAGGATTTACATTTTTTGAGAGAGAATTGCAACTCTTGTTCTTCTTCACCGCACTAGCCTAGAAACATAATTTTTAAAATACGTAAAGAAGACAAGGAGATAGGCTTTAAACTAACTTATGCTTTTAGAAATGCACAAGAAATCTTTTTCAAGTCATGTAGCTGCATTATATCATATATTTTGCGAAGGAAACCAAGTCAAATTCTATAAAATCTGCTCGATTCGTAAATATAATCAGCTGTTTTTACCTACCACACGTACTTTTGGCCGTAAGAGATGCCAACATATTTTACTTTAGATTGTGGTGTAAATTTCCACACCACCTCAAAGATGGTGTGGAAATGTAGCAAAAGCTTTTTTGAAAAGTTATTACAATAGTTAGAAAGTAACTTAAAAATCATTGCTATAATTGTTTAAAAGATTATTCTTTATTATTCTTTTACGATTTTAAGATTATTCTTTTCTTTTTAAGAAATCATCAAAACCACGAAGGATCTTACATACAATGAAGTTTTTCTATTAAAGCTTACTTAAAAATCCATATAAGTAATATTTAATAATTGCGCCTCGTTGGTATCCCTGTCATGAACTCATCCCATCATCTTGTGACGGTGTGATAACAAACCGAAATGGTTTACTTTTCCAGCTAACTTCCTTTGCAATAGTCAGTTTTAGCTTGTAACAAGGAAACAATTTCACCATAAATCTCACATACGCTGTACGTGAGTGCGCGGACGGACATGTTTTTCAGCTCGCTCACGAAATGAGAAGAGTTTAGGCATTACTCTTTGTACCCTGGATATTGATTTTAACTGCCCTAGTGAACCCAACAGTTTCACCTTTTATGACTATAAGTCTGTTAACTATGAATCATTATTAACATCGCTTCAAATGGTTAATTGGTTAACTTTTTGGAACTCTCTTTCGGTTGACGACAGATTGAGTATCTTTGTAAATACTTTAAAACAGCTTCATGAGAGGTTTGTTACAAGGAGGACAGTTACTTTAATTAACAATTCATGTCCTTGGTTCTCCCCACATGTGCGATTTGCTATCAAGTTGAAAAACAAATTGCATACAAAGTGGAAGAGAAATTTTACTTTCGATAACTGTAGGAGGTATAAAAGAGCGAGGAACATTGCACTTCTGGTTGTTAGAAGATCGAAGCGAAAATTCTTTGAGTTGAAACTTAATCCTAATAAATCTTCGAAACTTTGGAGCAGCTAAAAAATTTGGGAATTGGTAAAAGGCTCTCTGTGTAGTGTAATTTTAATCCTGATGCATTAAATAGCTCTTTCTTACGGGTGTTGCATGGATGGATTCAAAGTGTTGCATGGATGCAGAGCTTCAATTTAGCAAAAGAAGAAGTGGTGGTTTATTTTCTTCAAATGTATCCAAAAATTATGTTTATACACATATATTAAAAATGAAATGTAATGCGGTGAGTGAAGATGGTATAAGCATTAAATTTGTTAAAATTTTGCTACAGGTTGTATTTGCCCCCTGACTACAATTATTAATTCAAGTTTTACTTGTTCATATTTTCACTCTATTGAAAATCTGCGAAGTCCTCATGGCTGAGCATATTAACTTCCATCTTTTTGATAATAATCTCTTGCATGAATTTCAGTCTGCTTAAATGCAATGCTTAAAATCCTGGATGATACAAGACATTCTTTTGATCATAAACAAATTAAAAAATTTTCGAGCTAGCTTTCTCACGTCAGCTTCGGTTGTAACGAAACTTTTCCCTCTCTGGCCAGGGTATGTGACTCAGCCGAGTCCAGGATCCGTCCAGTTATTTATCTGATTGAGACACAAGGCTTCCTTCAATGAATTCTCTCTTTTATTAATTTCTAGATTAATTCAATAATTCGTAATTCTAATTCAACAATTAAGCTTATATAAAATATTTGGAAATGGTCTTAAAATGTATAAATGGGTACAAAATAGATGTATGGCCTCTGATAGCCTTCACAGGTGGACGCTGTGGTGAAAGAACCTGTCTCCGCTCAACTGGGGTACGAGCGAACCGGGTGTTGGCCGCGGGAGTGCAACTCCGCAAGGCGACGTGCTGATGAGAATCGTTGGACCGCGGGAGTACAACTCCTCTTTTCTCTGATTCGAACTGTTGGCCGCGGGAGTACAACTGCACCGGCGACGTACTAATGTGAGTGTTGGCCGCGGGAGTACAACTCCACAAGGCGACGCGCTAATGAGACTCGTTGGGCCGCGGGAGTACAACTCCACAGGCGACGCTCTGATGCGAACTGTTGGCCGCGGGAGTACAACTCCACAGGCGACGTGCTAATGTGAGTGTTGGCCGCGGGAGTACAACTCCACAAGGCGACGTGCTAATGAGAAACGTTGGGCCGCGGGAGTACAACTCCACAGGCGACGCTCTGATGCGAACTGTTGACCGCGGGAGTACAACTCCACAGGCGACGTGCTAATGTGAGTGTTGGCCGCGGGAGTACAACTCCACAAGGCGACGTGCTAATGAGAAACGTTGGGCCGCGGGAGTACAACTCCACAGGCGACGCTCTGATGCGAACTGTTGGCCGCGGGAGTACAACTCCACATGCGACTTTCTAATGCGAACTGTTGGCGTCGACGTTGTAGCTCTGCCGGCGTCGAGGCTCTGCTGGCGTCAACGTTGTGGCTCTGCCGAAGTCGAGGCTCTGCTGGCGTCGGCGTTGTGGCTCTGCCGAAGTCGAAGCTCTGCTGGCGTCGACGTTGTGGCTCTGCCGAAGTCGAGGCTCTGCTGGCGTAGTCGTGGTGGCTCTGCCACAATCGAGGCTCTGCTGGCGTCGACGTTGAAATGACTTACCGAAGATGGGATCCCAGAAGACTACTGTCCAGGCCGGGAGTTCACGTCAAAAAGCCTCGATTCCTCGTGGTGGAGCGCCTTTTATAGTGACGATGGTATTCCTACGCGCTTATTGTAAGAAGCTTGTTGTCTCTTTCTTGCCTGCGTGGTTGTATCTGTGGTCGAGCTCTCTCGATCCACTCAGGCGATGGTGCTACTTTCTAACAACCCTCAATTTTTGTCAAATCTCTTTTCTACTTTGCCGTTCGTTACATACATATTAATATGCAGAAACGGTAGTTTGCAATTTAATTACCATATATTCCGGGTATATATATATTATATATATAAGTAGAAAATTTACAAGTAACAAAATTATGTGGGGAAGAAATTAAGTTGTGCTTAATTTGTTCCTGACATCTCCCTCTTACTTTATCGGGGGGTGGTGGCGACGACGATCCTATCCGTCCGCGTGATCTTTATGTCATAGCGGATGCCGCAGCTGCCACGAGCCAGCTTGATGGCGTTCCTGCCTCGCTTCCTCCGCTTAATGTCCTGGACTTCGTACTTTGAATGAATGTGAAATGTTTTCTTCTCGCAGCGATCTCCGCAAGTTGTGATAACGAAGGATCCCATTATTTCGTGTATAGTTGCTTTCTTCGCACTTCGGTGCTAAAAATCCCCTGTTTATTTTCTTATTATTCGTATAAAATAGTTACTTAATAAATCGGAATATTTTAGATTTCATGCAACTCTTATATAATAATGCTTTGCTGTGGATTCTTTCTGTTATTTAAATATTATGTATTTATAGAAAGGGAGTTACCATGACCTCGCTGTGTTTTCCCTATTCTGCCGTGGTTGCCTGCGTCGGCCGTGGGAGCTGTGTCTGCTGGTATGCTTTTGAGCTCGCTGACGTGTGCTGTCCTCGTCTTCTTGGAGGCACTATTTACTTCCTGGAGTTGTACAATCAACGGGGATTTGAACGCGATTACCTTGTAGGGGCCATCGTATTTTGGTGCCAATTTGGCTGCAAAGCTGTCGGCGGCCTTCGAGAGCGGATGGGTTCGTTTAAGGACGAGCTGCCCAATATTCGGTGTCAAGTGGCGTCGGCGCAAGTTGTAATGACGAGCCTGATCGGAGGCGGCTTGGGTCAGTCTTTTCCTGACGATCGCAAATATTTCTGTGAGTCGCTTGGCCTTGTCATCCGCCTCCTCGGGCGATTGTCCCGTGCCAAATGTTTTCTGGTCGAATAAAGATCCCGGCAACCGCAGCTCTCGTCCTTGCGTGAGATAGGCAAGACTATAGCCAGTTACATCCGATCTGCTTGAATTCAGGGCCAGTGTGATTTCGGGAATCAACTCGTCCCAGGCGTTCTGTTGTCCATCAGCGAATTGGGCGATCATGGTCTTCAAAGTTCTGTTTGCTCGTTCCGCTGGGTTCTCTTGTGGGGTGTATGGGGCTGTATACTGGTGCTTGGTTCCTATTTCTGTGAAAAAGCTTTCGAACGCTCGGTTCGTGACCTGGACGCCGTTGTCTGAAATTAAAACTTTTGGGGTGCCGTAACGGGCCAGTATCCTCTCTCGGAAAGCCTTTATAAGATTTGGCGTTGAGGCTTTGCGCAGTGGTACGGCTTCAATCCACTTGGAGAACCTGTCGAAAAATACTAGAATCGTATTATTACCGTGCTTTGACCGGGGAAGTGGTCCAATGAAGTCCGTGCAAACGTTGGCCCACGGCTCATCGGCGATTTGACTCGGCATTTTCCCAGCCTTCAGTTGTTGGTCCACTTTGAACTTCTGGCATGATTCACATCGTTGCACAAAGTTTTTGATGTCTCGCGACATGCCTGGCCAGTAGTATCTGTCCATGATCCTGGCGGTGGTCTTCCGACTTCCTAAGTGGCCTGCGCTGGGAAAACTGTGGTTCTCGTATAACACACGTTGGCGGAGGAAGCTGGGGACGCACATCTTCCACGGGGTGCATTCCTCGTCGTGTTCGCGTTGCGCTATGTGCCTGTACAGATTCCCATCCTGCTCGAGGAAATCTGGGTATTTCTCGGGGTTGTCGTGAATAGCGGCTATCTTCTTTTCTAACCAAGGACTCTTCTTACACTTTTCTTCGTCAATTCCTGTGCGGCGGAAGGTGTCTACCGGTTGTCGCGACAATGCGTCAGCCACTGCGTTGAGTTTCCCTCTTCTATATTGGACGTCGAACCTATATTGCTGCAGTTCTAACGCCCACCTTGCGATCCGGCCCGATGGATTCTCTATCGAATTGAGCCACTTAAGGTAGAGATGGTCTGTAACCACCGTAAACTGGTACCCCTCGAGGTAGCACCGCATTTTCCTGATGCCCCATATGATCGCCAAGCACTCCTTTTCCGTAGTGGTGTAATTTTGTTCGGCTGGGTTGAGGCGGCGACTGGCATAGGCGATTACCGCTTCTCCCGCATCATCGTCTTGCGTTAACACGGCTCCCAGGCCTACCTCGCTGGCGTCAGTTTGGAGGATAAATCGCTTGGTGAAGTCCGGACAAGTCAGGACTGGTGCATTGACAAGCATTCCTTTCAGCTTATCGAAGGCCTTCTGTTGTTCGTCTTGCCACTTCCAATGTCTGCCATTTTTCAGCAGAGTGGTCATCGGGTGTACTACAGTTGCGAATTCTGGTACAAATCGGCGATACCAGGACGCAATTCCCAGGCACTGTCGCAGTTCGCGTACGTTGGAGGTTGGTTTCAGCGCCTTGATGGCGGAAATTTTGTCTGGGTCTGTTTCGATGCCGCGTTCACTTACCACGTGTCCCAAATACTTAGTGTGCTTTTTGAAGAACTCACATTTCTCTGGGTTCAATTTCAGGTTCACCGACCGCAACCTTCGGAAGACTTCCTGCAGGTGGCCCACGTGTTCCTCCACTGAGCTGCTTGTAACTATGATGTTATCTAGATATGCGAAAGCATGCGGTTCTAAGTCAGGTCCATTAACTTTATCCAACGCCCTCCGGAATGTCGCCGGAGCAGAATGGATGCCGAATGGCATGACCTTCCATTGGAAGAGGCCTCGCCCCGGGACCGTAAATGCTGTATATTTCTTACTATCGTCGTGCATGGGTATTTGCCAATACCCGTTTTTAAGGTCCAAGCTGCTGATAACCTTTGCGTTTCGTAGTCAGTCGAGTATGTAATGTATACGCGGAAGTGGATACGCGTCAGGAATTGATCTGTCGTTTATCTGCCGGTAGTCAATGCAGAGTCTCCAAGTGCCTGTTTTCTTTTTGATCAGGACTATCGGGGCACTATAGGCACTGTGTGACGGCTCGATGCATCCTTCAGCCAGAAGTTCGTCGACCTCTCTGCTTATTACTTCCTGCATGACCGGGTTGCGTGCGATGTATCTCTGCTTAATTGGCCGCTCATCTTTCATGGCAATCTTGTGCGACGTAATGTTGCATGTTCCTTGTACCTCATTGAACTTCGCGAGTTCGTGTCGCAGGAAATGATCGATGCTCAGCGATGGAGGGTCCTCCTCCTTGAGAGCCGTGCACGTCCACTCCTCTCGCCGTTTCTGTCCGTGTGTCTCTCGCAGAGTGACCGTCTGTCCGCCGCAGCTGATAACGGCCCCAGCCTTCGCCAAGAAGTCCAGGCCCAGAAGCAAGTCGTCTGATGCCCCGGACATAATCAACAGCTCCACATCGATCTCACATGTGCCGAGTTTGATTCTTACCTGGAGGCATTCGTTGGTCATCCTTCGTGTGTTGTCGGCTAGGCGAATGTAGTTGGTGGAAGTAGTTCGGCTCACCGGAAGACCGAGCTCCTGCACAAAAGCTTGGCTGGCAAAGCTCCTTGTCGCTCCCGTGTCCAACACCGCTCTTTTCTTGAGGTGTTCCACTATGACTTCTGCAGTTAAATGAGTACTGTCGTGGTGTAGGAGGCTTAGTTGACCCGGCGAGGGGTCGTAGTTGCTGGACCCGCCTTCCCTCCTGCCTGGCGTGGTCCGTCCTCGTTTCCCGGGGGAGGTCGTTGGCAGCATTCGATAGTGCGGAGTCCGCGACGTCCGCAAGTCCAACAAAACAGGATACGGCGGTTGTGACAATACCGTTCCGTGTGGCCGTCTTGCCCGCATCGTCGACATGCAGTGGCTGGGTTTATACTCACTTCGGCCGGGGGTGCCAGCTGTCGATGCTTCACTTCTCGCTCACGTGGCCGGTGGTTTGTGGGTTCCGGTTGCCGTCCATGTATTTCTTCAAGGTCCTCTGCTTGAACGATGAGTTCCTCGAGGCTCATGAAGTCGCGCCGTTTCACGTAAAGTTGCACGTCTTTCCGCGCGTTTCGATAGAGGCGTTCAAGCTTCTCCTCCTCGGCCCAGTTGACATGACGCATAGCGTCGTACAGGTCGAGCACGTAGTCCTTGAAGGGTTCGTCTGGTTTTTGGTGCCGGTCCTCGAGACCCTCGAAATAACGGGTGGACAGAAAGAATTTCAAAAACGCCGTTTTGAATTGACCCCAGGTTTGCCAATCCATTATTCTGTTGCGGAACCAGATCAGAGCTCGGTCTCGAAGAAGTTCCGGCATTGTCCTTGGTAGCAAGTCTCGGCTTATCCCATACGCGGTGTCCAGTTCTTCCAACCTTTCGATAAACGCGAGAGGATCGCGACCACCGTCATATCTAACTGACCACTTCCGCACTTTGTCCATGACGTCGGCGTGATCTGTCGTGCGTTCCCTCGACGGTGGCCCGCATTCACCCCCTTGACTTGCTGTTGAAATGGTGGTGGGCAGTTCCAGAGTTTCCACTGTTTCAGGCTGATGTGTCTGTGCCGTCCCCATTCGGTGCGGGGACTTCGCTTTCTGGTGAATCCTTTCCAGTTGTTCTAATCGCGCCGTGACCTTTTCGTCGTCCTTCGAGTCTGATGCAAACGTGGCCAGCCGTTTTCTTAAATCCTCGACGGTTCCACCTTCGTCGAGTTCAAATTCCTTCGCGTAGGTTACTAGCTCGTCCTTGCGTAATGAGTAAATCCAGGCGATCTTCATGGCGTGCATCTTCTTACGGCACTCTGTGATGAGTTATTTCGATTTTCGTGTCTCGTCGAGATGTTGGAAGCCTCAAGTCCCTGCTCGGGCGCCACTGTAACGAAACTTTTCCCTCTCTGGCCAGGGTATGTGACTCAGCCGAGTCCAGGATCCGTCCAGTTATTTATTTGATTGAGACACAAGGCTTCCTTCAATGAATTCTCTCTTTTTATTAATTTCTAGATTAATTCAATAAATTCTAATTCAACAATTAAGCTTATATAAAATATTTGGAAATGGTCTTAAAATGTATAAATGGGTACAAAATAGATGTATGGCCTTTGATAGCCTTCACAGGTGGACGCTGTGGTGAAAGAACCTGTCCCCGCTCCACTGGGGTACGAGCGAACCGGGTGTTGGCCGCGGGAGTACAACTCCGCAAGGCGACGCGCTGATGAGAATCGTTGGGCCGCGGGAGTACAACTCCACAGGCGACGCTCTGATGCGAACTGTTGGCCGCGGGAGTACAACTCCACAAGGCGACGCGCTGATGAGAATCGTTGGGCCGCGGGAGTACAACTCCACAGGCGACGCTCTGATGCGAACTGTTGGCCGCGGGAGTACAACTCCACAGGCGACGTGCTAATGTGAGTGTTGGCCGCGGGAGTACAACTCCACAAGGCGACGCGCTGATGAGAATCGTTGGGCCGCGGGAGTACAACTCCACAGGCGACGCTCTGATGCAAACTGTTGGCCGCGGGAGTACAACTCCACAGACGACGTGCTAATGTGAGTGTTGGCCGCGGGAGTACAACTCCACAAGGCGACGTGCTGATGAGAAACGTTGGGCCGCGGGAGTACAACTCCACAGGCGACGCTCTGATGCGAACTGTTGGCCGCGGGAGTACAACTCCACAGGCGACGTGCTAATGTGAGTGTTGGCCGCGGGAGTACAACTCCACAAGGCGACGTGCTAATGAGAGACGTTGGGCCGCGGGAGTACAACTCCACAGGCGACGCTCTGATGCGAACTGTTGGCCGCGAGGCCCTGTTGGCGTCGACGTTGTGGCTCTGCCGAAGTCGAGGCTCTGCTGTCGTCGACGTTGTGGCTCTGCCGAAGTCGAGGCTCTGCTGGCGTCGACGTTATGGCTCTGCCGAAGTCGAGGCTCTGCTGGCGTCGACGTTGTGGCTCTGCCGAAATCGAGGCTCTGCTGGCGTCGGCGTTGTGGCTCTGCCGAAGTCGAGGCTCTGCTGGCGTCGACGTTGTGGCTCTGCCGAAATCGAGGCTCTGCTGGCGTCGACGTTGTGGCTCTGCCGAAATCGAAGCTCTGCTGGCGTCGGCGTTGTGGCTCTGCCGAAGTCGAGGCTCTGCTGGCGTCGACGTTGTGGCTCTGCCGAAGTCGAGGCTCTGCTGGCGTCGATGTTGAAATGACTTACCGAAGAGGGACTTCCAAAAGACCACTGTCCAGGCCGGGAGTTCACGTCAAAGAGACTTGATTCCTCGTGGTGAAGCACCTTTTATAGTGACGATGGTATTCCTACGCGCTTATTGTAAGAAGCTTGTTGTCTCTTTCTTGCCTGCGTGGTCGTATCTGTGGTCGAGCTCTCTCGATCCAATCAGGTGATGGTGCTACTTTCTAACAACTCTCAATTTTTGTCAAATCTCTTTTCTACTTTGCCGTTCGTTACATACATATTAATATGCAGAAACGGTAGTTTGCAATTTAATTACCATATATTCCGGGTATATATATATTATATATATAAGTAGAAAATTTACAAGTAACAAAATTATGTGGGGAAGAAATTAAGTTGTGCTTAATTTGTTCCTGACATCTCCCTCTTACTTTATCGGGGGGTGGTGGCGACGACGATCCTATCCGTCCGCGTGATCTTTATGTCATAGCGGATGCCGCAGCTGCCACGAGCCAGCTTGATGGCGTTCCTGCCTCGCTTCCTCCGCTTAATGTCCTGGACTTCGTACTTTGAATGAATGTGAAATGTTTTCTTCTCGCAGCGATCTCCGCAAGTTGTGATAACGAAGGATCCCATTATTTCGTGTATAGTTGCTTTCTTCGCACTTCGGTGCTAAAAATCCCCTGTTTATTTTCTTATTATTCGTATAAAATAGTTACTTAATAAATCGGAATATTTTAGATTTCATGCAACTCTTATATAATAATGCTTTGCTGTGGATTCTTTCTGTTATTTAAATATTATGTATTTATAGAAAGGGAGTTACCATGACCTCGCTGTGTTTTCCCTATTCTGCCGTGGTTGCCTGCGTCGGCCGTGGGAGCTGTGTCTGCTGGTATGCTTTTGAGCTCGCTGACGTGTGCTGTCCTCGTCTTCTTGGAGGCACTATTTACTTCCTGGAGTTGTACAATCAACGGGGATTTGAATGCGATTACCTTGTAGGGGCCATCGTATTTTGGTGCCAATTTGGCTGCAAAGCTGTCGGCGGCCTTCGAGAGCGGATGGGTTAGTTTAAGGACGAGCTGCCCAATATTCGGTGTCAAGTGGCGTCGGCGCAAGTTGTAATGACGAGCCTGATCGGAGGCGGCTTGGGTCAGTCTTTTCCTGACGATCGCAAATATTTCTGTGAGTCGCTTGGCCTTGTCATCCGCCTCCTCGGGCGATTGTCCCGTGCCAAATGTTTTCTGGTCGAATAAAGATCCCGGCAACCGCAGCTCTCGTCCTTGCGTGAGATAGGCAGGACTATAGCCAGTTACATCCGATCTGCTTGAATTCAGGGCCAGTGTGATTTCGGGAATCAACTCGTCCCAGGCGTTCTGTTGTCCATCAGCGAATTGGGCGATCATGGTCTTCAAAGTTCTGTTTGCTCGTTCCGCTGGGTTCTCTTGTGGGGTGTATGGGGCTGTATACTGGTGCTTGGTTCCTATTTCTGTGAAAAAGCTTTCGAACGCTCGGTTCGTGACCTGGACGCCGTTGTCTGAAATTAAAACTTTTGGGGTGCCGTAACGGGCCAGTATCCTCTCTCGGAAAGCCTTTATAAGATTTGGCGTTGAGGCTTTGCGCAGTGGTACGGCTTCAATCCACTTGGAGAACCTGTCGAAAAATACTAGAATCGTATTATTACCGTGCTTTGACCGGGGAAGTGGTCCAATGAAGTCCGTGCAAGCGTTGGCCCACGGCTCATCGGCGATTTGACTCGGCATTTTCCCAGCCTTCAGTTGTTGGTCCACTTTGAACTTCTGGCATGATTCACATCGTTGCACAAAGTTTTTGATGTCTCGCGACATGCCTGGCCAGTAGTATCTGTCCATGATCCTGGCGGTGGTCTTCCGACTTCCTAAGTGGCCTGCGCTGGGAAAACTGTGGTTCTCGTATAACACACGTTGGCGGAGGAAGCTGGGGACGCACATCTTCCACGGGGTGCATTCCTCGTCGTGTTCGCGTTGCGCTATGTGCCTGTACAGATTCCCATCCTGCTCGAGGAAATCTGGGTATTTCTCGGGGTTGTCGTGAATAGCGGCTATCTTCTTTTCTAACCAAGGACTCTTCTTACACTTTTCTTCGTCAATTCCTGTGCGGCGGAAGGTGTCTACCGGTTGTCGCGACAATGCGTCAGCCACTGCGTTGAGTTTCCCTCTTCTATATTGGACGTCGAACCTATATTGCTGCAGTTCTAACGCCCACCTTGCGATCCGGCCCGATGGATTCTCTATCGAATTGAGCCACTTAAGGTAGAGATGGTCTGTAACCACCGTAAACTGGTACCCCTCGAGGTAGCACCGCATTTTCCTGATGCCCCATATGATCGCCAAGCACTCCTTTTCCGTAGTGGTGTAATTTTGTTCGGCTGGGTTGAGGCGGCGACTGGCATAGGCGATTACCGCTTCTCCCGCATCATCGTCTTGCGTTAACACGGCTCCCAGGCCTACCTCGCTGGCGTCAGTTTGGAGGATAAATCGCTTGGTGAAGTCCGGACAAGTCAGGACTGGTGCATTGACAAGCATTCCTTTCAGCTTATCGAAGGCCTTCTGTTGTTCGTCTTGCCACTTCCAATGTCTGCCATTTTTCAGCAGAGTGGTCATCGGGTGTACTACAGTTGCGAATTCTGGTACAAATCGGCGATACCAGGACGCAATTCCCAGGCACTGTCGCAGTTCGCGTACGTTGGAGGTTGGTTTCAGCGTCTTGATGGCGGAAATTTTGTCTGGGTCTGTTTCGATGCCGCGTTCACTTACCACGTGTCCCAAATACTTAGTGTGCTTTTTGAAGAACTCACATTTCTCTGGGTTCAATTTCAGGTTCACCGACCGCAACCTTCGGAAGACTTCCTGCAGGTGGCCCACGTGTTCCTCCACTGAGCTGCTTGTAACTATGATGTTATCTAGATATGCGAAAGCATGCGGTTCTAAGTCAGGTCCATTAACTTTATCCAACGCCCTCCGGAATGTCGCCGGAGCAGAATGGATGCCGAATGGCATGACCTTCCATTGGAAGAGGCCTCGCCCCGGGACCGTAAATGCTGTATATTTCTTACTATCGTCGTGCATGGGTATTTGCCAATACCCGTTTTTAAGGTCCAAGCTGCTGATAACCTTTGCGTTTCGTAGTCAGTCGAGTATGTAATGTATACGCGGAAGTGGATACGCGTCAGGAATTGATCTGTCGTTTATCTGCCGGTAGTCAATGCAGAGTCTCCAAGTGCCTGTTTTCTTTTTGATCAGGACTATCGGGGCACTATAGGCACTGTGTGACGGCTCGATGCATCCTTCAGCCAGAAGTTCGTCGACCTCTCTGCTTATTACTTCCTGCATGACCGGGTTGCGTGCGATGTATCTCTGCTTAATTGGCCGCTCATCTTTCATGGCAATCTTGTGCGACGTAATGTTGCATGTTCCTTGTACCTCATTGAACTTCGCGAGTTCGTGTCGCAGGAAATGATCGATGCTCAGCGATGGAGGGTCCTCCTCCTTGAGAGCCGTGCACGTCCACTCCTCTCGCCGTTTCTGTCCGTGTGTCTCTCGCAGAGTGACCGTCTGTCCGCCGCAGCTGATAACGGCCCCAGCCTTCGCCAAGAAGTCCAGGCCCAGAAGCAAGTCGTCTGATGCCCCGGACATAATCAACAGCTCCACATCGATCTCACATGTGCCGAGTTTGATTCTTACCTGGAGGCATTCGTTGGTCATCCTTCGTGTGTTGTCGGCTAGGCGAATGTAGTTGGTGGAAGTAGTTCGGCTCACCGGAAGACCGAGCTCCTGCACAAAAGCTTGGCTGGCAAAGCTCCTTGTCGCTCCCGTGTCCAACACCGCTCTTTTCTTGAGGTGTTCCACTATGACTTCTGCAGTTAAATGAGTACTGTCGTGGTGTAGGAGGCTTAGTTGACCCGGCGAGGGGTCGTAGTTGCTGGACCCGCCTTCCCTCCTGCCTGGCGTGGTCCGTCCTCGTTTCCCGGGGGAGGTCGTTGGCAGCATTCGATAGTGCGGAGTCCGCGACGTCCGCAAGTCCAACAAAACAGGATACGGCGGTTGTGACAATACCGTTCCGTGTGGCCGTCTTGCCCGCATCGTCGACATGCAGTGGCTGGGTTTATACTCACTTCGGCCGGGGGTGCCAGCTGTCGATGCTTCACTTCTCGCTCACGTGGCCGGTGGTTTGTGGGTTCCGGTTGCCGTCCATGTATTTCTTCAAGGTCCTCTGCTTGAACGATGAGTTCCTCGAGGCTCATGAAGTCGCGCCGTTTCACGTAAAGTTGCACGTCTTTCCGCGCGTTTCGATAGAGGCGTTCAAGCTTCTCCTCCTCGGCCCAGTTGACATGACGCATAGCGTCGTACAGGTCGAGCACGTAGTCCTTGAAGGGTTCGTCTGGTTTTTGGTGCCGGTCCTCGAGACCCTCGAAATAACGGGTGGACAGAAAGAATTTCAAAAACGCCGTTTTGAATTGACCCCAGGTTTGCCAATCCATTATTCTGTTGCGGAACCAGATCAGAGCTCGGTCTCGAAGAAGTTCCGGCATTGTCCTTGGTAGCAAGTCTCGGCTTATCCCATACGCGGTGTCCAGTTCTTCCAACCTTTCGATAAACGCGAGAGGATCGCGACCACCGTCATATCTAACTGACCACTTCCGCACTTTGTCCATGACGTCGGCGTGATCTGTCGTGCGTTCCCTCGACGGTGGCCCGCATTCACCCCCTTGACTTGCTGTTGAAATGGTGGTGGGCAGTTCCAGAGTTTCCACTGTTTCGGGCTGATGTGTCTGTGCCGTCCCCATTCGGTGCGGGGACTTCGCTTTCTGGTGAATCCTTTCCAGTTGTTCTAATCGCGCCGTGACCTTTTCGTCGTCCTTCGAGTCTGATGCAAACGTGGCCAGCCGTTTTCTTAAATCCTCGACGGTTCCACCTTCGTCGAGTTCAAATTCCTTCGCGTGGGTTACTAGCTCGTCCTTGCGTAATGAGTAAA